>CAEGAE010032851.1:0-28224 GCA_903067095.1 Girardinus metallicus | reverse complement strand
ACTCAGCCGCCCGCCGTGTTCAGTCTTTCCGCTCACCTGTATAAATACTCCCGCAGCCTCTTCCCAATGTTCAGTTGCTGTAACTCCAGGCATCGCGCCGGTCATTTTAAAGATGCTTATTAATCCCCCAAAACGATGAAAACCCGGACATTATCATAAATCAATAAAATCCCCCCTGGCCGAACTTAAAGATGGGACGTTATGCCGCTAAAACTTAACTTTCGTCAACAACTCAGAGGAAGTGAGAGCGCTGTGCAGCGCAAGTAATGTTCCTGCCGGAACACGGTGCGCTAAATAATAAAACATAAATTAACGAAGCTTCGAGGCAGGTAAATTTTCCTCGAGGAATTTTAATAATCGAGGTACCCGAATCAATCGAGGAATCGTTTCAGCCCTAAAAGTATTCATATTTTTGTTTCCCATTTTGTTATAACTAAACATTTGGTGCATTTTACTATTTATGTAGTTCATAATTATGATAGAGGAAAATTCATTCACAGGTGTTAAGACTTTATTCTTCTACCCTCAAATAAAAATCTTAGTTGCATCTGGTAAGTCTTAAACACTGAAGTACAGAGATGGTCTCCATCCAGTCTGACTGAACTTGAGCATCTTTGCAAAAAAAAATAAATAAATAAAAAGAATAAATACCTGTTTCTCTGATTTGCAGAGGCAGCATAAGCATTCTTCAAAAGCCTGCAGCTTTTGAGTTTTGTCACAAAAATGTTTCAGACTTTTCAGTTTTTTATTTGCAATTATTTTGAAAACCGCATATCATTTTCTTTCCATTTCACAATCATGCACATTTTTTCTTGATGCATCATACAAACACTTTCATAAAGGCACTGCAAATATTAAAACATTAGTCCAACCAACAGCAGTGATGAACCTTCATAAACACAAACTCCAGTATAACACATGGGAGACAATTGAAGAATGCAAAAACTGATTAAACTATAAAAAAACAGTTTCGCATTTAAAAGAACAAAGACTTCCCAAAGTCTCTGAACAAACTTCTCATGTACCTGCAAAATATTTAAAAATTAAAGCTGTGTGAGTCTTAGGTGTGTTTTAAATTTTCAGGAACCAGTAGTAGCAGAACAGCAGTTTTACTGCAATTAGTTACATTTAGTCAACTCAAGTAACTATTGCAAACTCAGTTCCCATCCAGCCATATGAGGCCCACATAGATTAGCGGTGCAGTTATGCAGTGGGGAGAAAAAAAAGCAAAATTACATCAAAAAGATGAACTCGCATTGCATTTCTTTCAGAAAATGAAAAGCTTAATGTAAAACTAAAATAGTTTAACAACAAAAAGTGATTTTGCCTTAAAATATGTAAAATATGTCCTTAAATGTAAAGGACATATTAATATGTTGCAGTGATTAACTATGGTGTTTTTCAACTGAATATGAGATATAATAAAACTTTCAAAATACAGTTTTGTGTCACAGTAAGGGCATTTTGAACTCAGACATAGAAAAACTTTCATTCACAATTATTTTGAACAATATTTACTATTATTTAGGGCTGTACTTGTTTATTTAATATGTAGTGCAAACAAAAAATGTATTTACTTCATTTACAGGTGCCATTAAGGTTAGAAGCTGAATTTACTTTACACCATTTACATTGCATTAGAAAAGAAAAGGTGCCATTGATGTGTAAGTTGCAAGTTTTTTTACATTACTACTTCTACAATCTGAACAGGTCAATATGCCCAAAATAATATAGAGCATTTTTTTAAATGACCATCACAAATTTATCACAATGACTTATCTAAGGTGAAATTTCTTACCTGGGACGTTAGGTAAACACTGCAAATGAAACTAAAAAAAAAAAAATTTAAAAGAAATCAATGACACACAGGCATAGTGCAATTTTGCTACATGAAAGCTATTTCGTAAGGCTAAATGAAAAGGAGGAAATACAACTGATGTGTCTAGAACAGCATGTGTTGAATAGATGAAACCATAATCTCTGCTTTGGTAGATTATCTTTATATCATGATGCTTTATGACCTTTTCTCAACATTTCCTCCGTTACAATATGTCTTACTCTTAAATAATTAATGGTGGAGATGCGTCAAGAAATCTGCTGCTGACTGGAATTCGACCAGCCTGGATGTAAGCAGTTACTTCAAAGAAATTATTACATTTCCAAACATGTCTGCAGATCGATCGGGCTTCGAGTCAGTGAGAGAGAGCAAGACTTAAACCTTTTCAGTGTTGAGACTTTGCCTTGAACTGCTTCTGGTCCTAATGCAATGGACGATGCAAAATCTATCCTTGGATCATTTTGCAAGAACATTCCTGCCATCTAGTGGTAACAGTGTGCAGGACACACAGGTTGTGGTTTTGCAGTATAAAGCAACTTCTGAGCTACATGCATGTAAAAAGCTGCAATAAAACTCATGCTTTAATTCAATTTTTCAAAGCTCTGTTTAGCGATAGCAGCATTAATAAAATAATTTAGGTTTCTGAAATAGCTTAGCTACCATTATGGTTCATGTTAATAATTATAAATATGTCTAAATTTAATATTAACTACATGGCCTATATTTAAATAAACAATTTTTATTTGTTAGGATCTGCTTGTCAGAAAAAAAAAAAAAAAAAAAACACAAAAATGTGTATCAGAGAAATATAACAGTAAAACAAGACGGGATGTAATGGAGTAAAGTAGACAATGGGAAGTTTGAACAGAATAAAAATGTAAATGGCAACATCATTTAGTGTTTCTTTTAAGATAGTAGGCCCCCCTCTTTTTTTTTGTTTTTTTTACAACTGAACATTCCTACTATAAATACTTAGTGACTGCTTACAGCAGAAACATTTTAAATGCACACAAATGGTTTGGAAAGAGAAATCAGATTTGGATAAAATCCTTGCGAACTTTTCCAACAGTTGCAGAATGAGTATTGGTCACAAAGTTATAACCGGTGGATCTCCAGTAATGACAATTTCAGTGGTCTTGTGTCTTCATAAATCAGTAGCAAGTGTACCTCTAAGTAGTGCTGACAGAAATAAATTAACAACACAGCGTAGATTATTGCAGTAACAAGGACACCGGACCAAAGTTAAGGCCCTCGCTGCATGTTTCTGTGAGAGCCGACTTCAGCATTTATGGAAGCACGAGAAACTCTGCAGCCTTTTCCTCCAAGCTGCAAAAGTCCACGGTCCCTGAGAGAAAGGCCTGCGGTCCTTGCGTTGAGTCGTGACATCAGCAGATTTGTTTTGGCGGAGGCACCCATTGTGAGAAACTCTTTTCATGCTGAGGGTCTGCTGTTCACCACAGCTGCTTGCTGCAAACAAGAGCACTTCGAAAAGTGGTACATCTGCATTGACTCAATAAAATATCGTCATTCAGCTGCAGGAACGTTCTTAAAGTTTTACTGTTTTTGTCAGCGCCCTCCCATCCCACTTTGGGATTCTGACGAGGAGCAAACCCACAGCTGCCAGAGCGAGCACGACCCCCAAACTGGGCGGACCGCAGGGGCTGATCTCCTGGGTCAGACCGGAGAGGAGAGGGGCCAGGACCCGACCCACAGCCGTCACCGACTGGCCGGCCCCGATCAGAGTCCCGCTGGCGTGGACGCCTCCCCTTTGAAGCTCAAGGTCTGTGATGCACGTCCGTCCGATAGAGGTAGAAATGGCGAAGAAGGTGGAGGTTAGCAGCACCTGCCACACATTCGGAGCGGCGGCATAGAGGAAAATGAGCAGACAGGTGAGCATGGTGGAGTGAAGCAGCAGAGCGGGCATGTTGTTTCTGTAGAGCTGTGTGACCGGCCCCACCAGGAACCCGGCCAGGGCCCCTAAGGTGCTGCTGTAGCTGATCAGATAACCCGTCATCTTGGGTTTCATCGAGAAACGCTCCTCCATGGCCAGAGAGAAGTTACTGTAGTAGAGCATGATGGCTATGGCCATCAAGAGACGCACCAGAAAGAGGTCCCACATGTCAGAAGAGGCCACCATGTGAATCCTGGAGCTGACGGAGGTGAGCTGTCTCCACGCAGGCTGGAGCAGTGACACCTTCTTCCATCTGAGGCCAGGCTTCCCAGCAGCTCTGCGCTCCGCTTCGGTCTCCGTCGGCAACGCCGAGTGGTGGTTGTTTGCGTGAGAGCCGTTTTGCACAGACTTGCCGCAGAATTCATCGTGGCACCTTTTACTGGCGCTGTTGCTGCAGTTAGTTGCGTTTCGATCGGTTATCGTCTCGCTCCATGGCAGCAACCACACCAGCCCTAAAGCACAAACACGACATTAGACAGCAAATAGAAAAACTGCTCTAAGAACGCGCCAGAAGTTTTTGAAGAAAGAGACGGCGCTGAAAATATTTTATATGGAGTCCCATGGAGGAAGGGGAGACATGCCGGTGCTCAAGGATTGTTTGAAAGAAAACCAAAAGATCTTCAGCAATGATGCTTATATTTCCTCAAAGCAGACGCCCGTGGCTATCTTTTGAATTCTAAATTATTTCCGTAGTGTTAAAAATGTATAAACAGCAGCATTTTGTTTGTGAAAAACCAGTCAAACTTGAAAAAGTTACACAAGGCACACTGTGTAAGTTGAAGAATAACATTGAAAAACTGAAAATGGACAAAAATATGCATAAAACTTAAATCCTGATTTTAGAAAAACCGACAGAGATTTCAAGAAGCTGAATCAGTTGAAGACAGCTTAACATCTTGTGACTTATCTAAAAGTTGAATGGAGTTTCTAGGTTGAAGTATGCAAAACTAATAGACTGCTAAAGACCACAAAGTTTTTGCTGAGTTTTGATCAATTCTGAATTTCTTCAATGCGTTTCTATGGAGCCAAAATCTGGATAAATGTTAAAATATCGCATAAAGTATGAAAGATGAAATTACCAAAAGATACGGCAGAATTCACCAGAAGAAGGTGAACGTTTTTATATATGAATTGTTGAAATCAGTTGAAGCATGAAGAACAAAGACGGAATAAAAAGAAATAAAAACGCAATTTTAAGACAGATTTTGTAATTTCAGATTATTTAGCGTTTTAGGCTCACCAGCATTGATAAGAAAGATGGCTGCACATGTAAAGGAGGAGGTGTAAAAGCCTCCTTCGTGCTCAGTGAGGTAGCCACCTACTACAGGACCCAGGATGAAGCCGACGTTGGAGGCTGCATTAAAGTGTCCCATCACAAGAGGGCGCTCTGACTCAGACACCAGGTCTGACAGCAAAGCTCTGCAGATGGACAAGGAGTGTTTGAACAGTCCTGAAAAAAAAAAAGAAAATACACACACACTAGTTATAAAACTGTTGGTAACTTTTCTACATATTGATGCTTAATATAAAAAGCAAAATAGTGCATAATTAGATAGAAATTGAAGACTTTAATCTGAATCTGAAATGTGGGACTTCATCCAAGAAGTGCAACCAGATGTTGTCTAATTAGTGAATTGAGTCCACAACACTGAACACACCATCCATGGTGGCAGCATCATGCTGTGGGGATGATTTTCTTTAGCAGGAACAGAGAAAATATGAAGATGGATTGCGCTAAATCCTGCAAGAAAATCAGTTCCACTCAACAGGCTTGAGATCGAATTAAAATTTCACATTCCAGCTGAAAAATTAACATTTTGTTTAACACTTGTGGCTATTAACAAGTTTTATTTTGCTTGACAGAGGGAAAAATGCCTCTTTGGATTGTTAAGGTTGCCGACACTTGGCTTAGATAAAAGCATACCCATGTATTAGAATGGCCTAGTTAAAGTCAACACTAAAATAGAGTAGAGAACCAGTGGGAAAATACATTTTCACAGAATCAATCCAGCACGGCTGAACTTGAGTTATTTTCAAAGCACAACAGGGAAGAAAATGTGGCTCTGATGTGTTCAGAGGGACGTACAGCTTAAATCAGACGTTTCATCCACAAGAGTCTTTGGAACCGGCGGTCATTTGGTGCCATCCCCCCCCCCCCCAAACTCACCCACAGGTATTCGTGCAAGGACAAATAAAGTGATGCTAGTAGAAATCCCCAGCAGGCCATAACCGCAGGCGCTCAGCAGGATAGAAGTCAGCAGGGAGTAACGCCGCCCCACCACGTCGCTCCAGCTGCCCTGCCAATCACACACCGATCCATTCAATGACGCATCGACATACGCTTTGGCAATAAGCGCATCATTAAACAATCAATGACAGAGTTAGACAAAGGAAAAGCAAATTTCTTAACAAGCGTGTACAGTAAAGTTTGTAACTTTGCTCTGAAACTATGCTAGTTGTGTAATAAAAAGAAGAAATCACACGACTCAGAAACAAGAGGCACAACAACTAAAGCTCTACATCCTCTGTGAGCCAAGCAGCTGTGGTTTGATTAGATTCTCGCCCCCTCTCTCTCTCTCTCTCTCACACACACACACACACACACAGACCCACAGCAATGATTAAATAATAAAATTAGGAACAGTTAAGATGCTCTGTGATCTGGATGTAAACTTTTGGGTTTGAGCTATTCACATTATCCCTACATTCAGGGGGAGTCAGCCCGTCTGCATGAGGGCACCAACAGATGACTCTTTATGTGCTTAATTTGTCCCATGACCCCTGAAAATTAAACCAATTTCAGGAGCCGTGTGCAACAGCAGAAGGAGTTAAGAATTCAGCTGCAGATGCCAAACTTACTTTGTGCTCCTTCTTATTTTTAATTTTTTTTTTAAAATCATGCATCTTCGTGATTTTGTTTATTTCGTAGGTTGCCATCTGACAGGCGGTGACAATTAGAAATGATTTCTATATTAAAAAAAGGATTTTGTGGCTGACCAGGAGCCACTTTTGTGCGTTAAAGTCTTCACAGTGAGCCCATTGTGCGATCACAATCAATCTTGAACAGCCAGTGGTTTTTTTTATTTCCACGAATTATCAGGAATTCAGCCATTTTGGCCACTAAAGTGGGCTCGTCTTGTTTACCAGGAAATCCTACAGAAAAGGAGGTTGCGCAGAGAAACAAAGTTAATACTCACTACTATTGTGCTGGAGAAAAGCTGCAATATTCCATATGTAGATCCTGCAAATTATAGATCAAGTTACAAATAAAAAACTTGCTTGTAGATATTTATTGTTACTATTAAAAGTGTAAATACTAGTTATTGATTGATTACTATCTACTAAACAATTAAGGTGACTGTAAAATTGGTTTTATGATTCAGATTTGCATCCACAACTATTAAGTGGAGAACTTCAATTTTTTGAGTTTATGTGGATAAATCCTAATATGTGAAGGGAAGTTATGAAAGAAATCACAGCAAACAATGTAAGTGTTGCATTTAAATTGCATGTACATTTCCTTGTCAATCTACACTCAACAATCCATAATAGGATATTAAAACATTTTTTGTTTTTCCACAATGGTAAGTTTGGTTATTGCACAGTACCACATGTATTCATATTTCAGGACCGTTTTCACAAACAACCACAAATAACAGCGTCTTTTATTAGGATGTTATGTTCTCAAACATAAGTTTTTTTTCTACAGCTTTTCTTTTAAAAATCGTTCTCTGTCCATTTCTGTATTAACGCTGAAAACTTTCCTGACCTTGCAGAAATGTATTACTCTACAAAACATAAAGCTCCCACTTCCATGTTCTTAACTGGGGATGGAGAGTTCAGTATGATTTGCTACATTAGTTTTCTACAACAAATTGAAATTTCAATGAAGGCGAACAAGTTAAAATATAACATTCATCTGATAAGAACATCTTCCTCAAGCTGTTTGGCTTTTCAAAATGTTTAAACAGGACTTCTTATGGTTTTGTTTTTGTTGTCCCTCCAGAAGTGAATAACTAATTCTTGGCTGCTTTCCTGAGTAATGCTCTCTTACCCGACCTGTGAGTTCACCATGTCTTGGAGGTTTTGTATGTCATAATAGTTGTTATTTTTGCAGGGCGTCAGAAAGAGGGCTAGATGTTAGTTAGATTTAGAATTTAAATAACAAAATGAAAATCTTTTACCTTCCCAACTTAATGATAAATTCCAATAAAACATGTCGAATGAAGTGAAGCCGTCTAATGTAAAGAAGACACTCTTAGGTAAAAGCACATTCCTGTGTTTAGGTTAAAGATGAATGTTTTCTGAATTAATTTACTAATTTTGTCCTTTTTGTATCGATCTGTAAATTTTTAGTAACTAATTAATTTTTTATGTGATATTTATGTTATCTGATTCTTCTGTAGCCATCCGGCAGTTTGTTTCAGAAGGCTGAGCTCACAGAAATGTAACATATTATTAACTATTACAAAAATACAACTTACCCACGATTCCAGCCACTGTGGGACTCGCTCCAAGAGCCTTTACATGGTGGCTCAAGAGCGGGATGATCATGCTCACCCCAAACAAGTCCTACAGAAAACAAGAGAAGATCACAAAAATCAATCAAACTATCATTTTTGGGACAGGACAACAACAACAACAAACAATAAAAGAAAACAAAATAACAGCATTTTTTTTGTACAAATAGCTTACTATGAGTAAGAGTGGAAATAAATACAATAATGTTCAATAAATTAAAATACTATTGAAAAGTGTGTTTATTTCAGTAACTCAACTCACTACGTGAAACATATTAATCACAAAATTGATATTTTTTAAAGTTTCTTTTGCTGTTAATGTTGATAATTACTCACAGTTCATAAAAATGTGACATTTAAGATTAGAATATTACATCAGCTAAATAAAAATACATTTTAAGACAGGAATGTAAGTGTAATGAAAAGCATGTTTGATATCTCCTAAAAGGTTATTTTCAAAATGTAGTTTATTCAGAACACATGTTGTAATTGATTGTCTGTATGTACACTTTGTAGAAGATTTGTAAATAAATAAATAAAAAACTCTGCATTAAAACAGCTCCAACATAAAAAATGTTATATAAAATTAAAGACATATGCCAACAGTCATATAAACATTCACAGTTATCACACTTATAGTATAGAAACCAAATATAAACATAGTTAAATTATATGAAAACATTACCAAAATGCCATAAAAACAATAATATAAAAACATAAATTAATTAGTAGTAGTAAAAATAAAAATAAAGTCCTTCAATTGCAAATATAGAATAACAATAAAAATAATTAAAAAACAAAGTAAATATACAGGTAAGAAAACAGTAGATAAATAGCAGAATGATAAAGTTACATTACTCGTCACAGAGAAAGAAAAAGTTAATTACCGTATTTTCCGAACTATAAAGCGCAACTTCAAATGTTTTGAAAAAAAACAAAACAAAACAAAACAAAAAAAAAACTGGAAAGTACATATATATAAGCCGCACCGGGCTATAAGCCGCTGTTATCTCCGCCACTCTCGGTTTTCCATAAGGACCCAGCAGAGGGCAGCAGAAGCTGCGTCCTAATAAACCTGCTGGATTTACTAAGGACGCAGCCCTCCGTCTCCAACGCCGAACCATGGTTTCGTTCACGCCGAGCTTACTTACGTGCAGCGGCTCCATTTCCCTCCTGTACTGCCAGATCAATAGCCCTCAACTTAAAAGCTGCATCATACGAGTTTGAAGAAATTTCTTCATCATGCCTGCTGCTAGCATGTGCTTGTTCTAAATGAAAATTAGCATTTTCGTCTTTTTCCAATTTTGACTTCCAATGATTCGCTTCCTGCTAAAGCGCCCCCTGGTGGTTGAAGAAAAATCCACAGAAAAGCCGCACCTAGCTATAAGCCGCATGGTTCAAAGTGTAGAAAAAAAGTAGCGCTTTATAGTCCGAAAAATACGGCACTATATCCTCCCAGATTTGGTACTTTGTGTTGCAGCTGAAATTAAATCAGCAGCACTTCGAGTCTAAATTTATGTTTCTCAGGGCAACCAGTCACACCAAAAACATTGAAGAAAATATTATACAGCAACAACTTATTAATCAGATCTTTTACGGATATTCTCTTCTGCAAATATTCGTCTGAATGACATATCTTTGACTTTGTGAATACACAAACTTCAAAAGAATGGCTACCGTTTTGTTTTCATACTGATGGAGGACATGGGTGTGTCAGACAGCAGCTTCACTCCCTGCAGGAGGGAGGAGTCACAGAAAAAGTGACAGCCAGCAGGTTAGAAACAGGTGAAATATGCAGATAATCTACAGCTATTATTACAGTATTCAGTGCAGTATTCAGTCAGGGGCTTAATGAGCAGCTACATCCTGTTTTTCTGCGTAGCTGAGTTTGAAGCAGCTTTTGTCAGATGCTTAATTGGAGGCACACAGCTGCTCATGCAGCGTTCTAACACAATCCAATAATGACATTCTTTTACAGCTTGGGTAACATTTACTTTTTGTCCCCCCTTAGTTTGAAGTCAGTTTCCTGAATTATTTTAGTCACCTTTAATTAGACGACTGAAACTTTGAAAGGTTTTAATTTTGAAGAATCTGAGCGGGTGACCCAAAACCTCCTTAATTACAAAAGCTTCAAGGAATTGATCAAGGTGTGTTAGTGAAATTAAATCTCCTCTGCAACAGCTGGTTGACAAGAAACAGAGGTCTTAAAACAACTTGACATTCTCAGATTTCACAATGATTAGCACATTAGCACTGTGGTAGCAATGATTATTATTATTATTATTATTTTCTGTCACTGGGTTATACTCAAATAGAAAGATTGAACCGGTTCTAATCTATATCTTTACATGCTTGACATCACACCTGAGTTATGAAAGCCTGCCCGGATTATCAGTGTCATTGATTTCACGTCTCACCCAGTTAGATACCTGAAGCAGCAACAAAGACCCACAGTTCCCGACTCACCATAAAGCCCACCACATAGATACAGTGTATGATCCCCCTCCGTCCTTTCAGTTTCAGGAATAAAGTGCTACATCTCTGGTTGTTCATCCTCCCGCGGTGTCAGCTCGCTCACAGCCGAGGCGGAAGCTCCCATCCGGCTCTACTGTAAGCAAACACTGCACAAGTCTCCGAGCCGGCGGGCGGGCCGCTTCAGCAGCCGCAAAAAGGGGGAGACGGTGAACTGCTGCCGGAGAGGAGGCAGACATGTTGGATCGTGTTAAAGCTACTGGGTTAAAAGAAACATCTTACACTCTAAGAGAACTGTGTATTTCTTACCGCAGAGGTTAAAGGCGAATTGTTTTATTCTTATGAGTAATTTTTGAAGTGAATATTCCCCCGTGGAGTAGATGGTATCATCCATTTACGTCACAGATGTGAACATAAAAAAAATGTAGATATTTTATTTTTCGTTAAAATATGTAATTGCTTGTAACGAAGAAATTAAAAATAATTTTATTTTAATTTATTTTGAGTTATAAAAATCTCTGCCTATATTTCTGACGTTTAATAAAAAGGGACGTGGATTAAATTTTTTGAGGTACTTCCGTTTGCTTTCTTCAACGACCTATGAATTAACAAATTGTGTTTATTTCCTGCCACCTACTGGATCATCTCGAGAACTGCTACTTGCATGAAACCAAACATATTTTAAAAAGTAAATTATTGTCTTAATTTCTCGAGTAAAATAAAATAAAATAAAATAAAATATTTAGCATCTGGACCAAAAATGTAAACAATATAATTTAAAGTTATATAATAAAACAAAGCAAATTACAAATAACAAAACAAATATAAAATCTCAACAATTCACAGGGTTAATCCTTAAGATCCAAAAAATACATTAAAATTGACTATAAAACTAACATTACAAATAATGAAACCAAACATATTTTAAAAAGTAAATTATTGTCTTAATTTCTCAAGTACTTTACAGCACTTTGGTGCAGTTAATATCTGTTTTTAAAATGCTTTATAAATAAAACTGACATTGACATTGAATACTCGTATGATTTGTAAGGACTACTGCCTGCAGAAGATCATTGGATGATTCTTATGTTAGTGAGTTCAGTGGACTTAGAGTATAATCTAGCAATTCTACAGGAAAAAAATGTTGGGACTTGAGTATGACTTTACTTTAATTGTACTAACCAATCCTTACAGTATTCAAGATGGTTTGTGATGGCAGCCGATCGTGTTTGACAGTAAAATAGTGATAAAGAATTTCAGCCTGTTTTGGTCTTCCAAACAAAACTCCTCCATGTGTTTTATTGTTGCTATATTTTAATCATTTCTTTATTCTCACTTACAACTCAAACTGCTTTGCTACTGTTCAGAATGATTAAAAACAAGAAAAACGTAAAACTCTGATCAGGAGCCTCATACGATGTCAACAGACGAGGTTGTAGATTTTGTTTTGACGAACAATTTAAAGCAAAAATTCCACAATTAAAGGAAAATGTTATTGATATGTTGTTTTGTATGTGAAAAATCACTTCATAATAAATCAAATCTCTGAATCCACAGATTTAGCAGAAAAGTCTGGCTAGTAGGTTTAAAACTCGTCACCCCTGGGGCGTCATCACTTTGTTGTCTTGTAGGAGAGAAGGGGTTGGTGTTGTTGGATTATTCTCTTCTTTGCTGCCATTTCTGTCACCCCACTCTGACATTCCCTCTCAGATTCTGGGTGTCCAGTTGCCTAGTTATTTCTGCTCTAATCTCCCTCCCCTCACGCTCTCCAAATGCTCCATGCATTCAGATCCACAGTAGCGAGGAGCAGCCACCTTCAACCAGACATCAAAAATAGCCCAGGGGCAGGGAGGGGACTGGGCTGGCTTCAGAACCCCAGTGGAGGATCCAAAAGAATCATGTGGACAACTTTATCCTCCCATAACACAGAAACAGATAGTGAGGAGGACTGAAGATCCAGTAATCCAATGATACACAGCTGATTAGGCTAGCAACCCACCAAATCAGAGGATTTGAATCTCTATTAAAGAAAACCAAGTGTGTGAATCTAGCGGCCGATTCTGGAATATGAAGCTCAGCGTGGCGTTGTGTTTTGCTGGGCTCTTTGGGGCTTTGGCAGCAGCTTTTATCTTCCTTTCTTTTGGAACTGATTACTGGCTTTTAGCCTCACAAACCTGCGTCCCAGAAAATAAGGAATCTAAAGACAGTCTGACAATTACGGTGAGTACTGGTCTCTAAAAGGCTGTAGGCCAGGGAGAATATGAGAACAACTGCATTCACTACAAGTTTGGACTAGTTAATGAAACCAGAATAAGCTGTTTTGCTCTTCATGTTGTGTTTATTACTGTATAACATTATACCGCAGACGTCAACTTATTTAGTTATTGACATTCAACGAGATTCAAAGATCAGCTGCTCCGATTATTTTCTCAGCAGCTGGACCTACAGAGTGGAGAGGGATCCCTGTAATTCGACTCTGTTTAATGTAATGTGTGTGCAGCTATGCGGTGATTGAGGAAGAGCTTGTACCGTGTGCCTCTAAGACAGAAATACAAGTCCCTGTAGTCACAAAGGCATGATGGTGTATTATATATCACCGAGTAGAGCATACTTAGCTTTCCAGCTTCCAGAGTGGGCTTGTACTGGCACCGACACTGGACAGCAGGTCCATAAAACTAATGTGGTGCTGGGTGTGCATGCCACACTGAGATGTATTACAAGCGTAACTCCTTACGAAGCTTTAGGCTGATGATCTGATGTACTGAGAGGTTTCTAAGTTTCAACAAGCTATTAGGATTTTATGTGATAAAAGTAGTTGTGAGATGGAAAGAAACAAATGTTTTTGTATAATTGTACCAGATTTTTAAGATTTTCATGTTGATAAACTCTTTAAAAGGTGTGGCACGCATTTGTGTTCAGCTCTCTTTAACATCTATTGTAATCAATTAATTTCAGTAGTCAAACAGAGCATTAATCACTGAGACAGGTCCTTGGACAAAATTCTACTTTATCCAAAAATAAATAAATAAATAAATAAATAAATAAATAAATAAATAAATAAATAAATAAATAAATAAATAAATAGCAAAGATCTTCAGCTCAGGTTATAGAATTGGTTGAGAGTCAACTTTTAATTGAACACTGCACAACTCCAGCCTGTGTGGAAGAAGGATTGTTTCAACAAACCATTGTTGAAAGAAGCCACTAGAAGTCAAGCTATGTAGGGGACATAGCATGTTTGGAAAGACAGAAGGATCAGAAATTCAGCTTGTGTGCCTATATTCATCCGTACTGTGCAACATAATGGTGACAGCATCATGCTGTGGGAAAGATGGTCATAATAGATGAGAAGAACTAAATAAAGGAAGATTGTTGAAGAAAACCTACTATAACCTTCTAAGGGCTTAGATGATGAAATTATTTTAATCAAAATATCAGTGAATGTCAAAGCTGAAATTTAATTTAAAAGATGTGGCATTAATTATAATTATTAATTAATTAGCTTTTGAAAACTAGGTATTATTTAACTTTTATGCTTATTCCTTATTTAATGTTCATATTTAATGTCAGTCCCAATAAAACTGACTAAAAGTTGTGGTTCGGGGCGTGTGAATGCATTTTAAAGACACGGAAAACAGACCTGATCTATTGCGTTTAATAAGAATTTCTTAATAAGAAATTGAATGTTTTTTTTTTCCTTTGTAAAAAAATAATGAGAAAATACATCCTCCCTATTTCCATCACCTATATCTGGTGAATGAAGAACCTGCAATCTCAGTTGGCACCAAAGAGGAGCAGCCAGAGGTTAATGGGCCCTGCTTAGCTCAACCTTTGACCTTCTTTAACAGCTGCACAGACAAAGTGGCAGCAGATGCTGCAACTGTATCTCATAAGTTTGAGAAAGCGCCACACCTAACAGGCCAAACTCACTGAACCTTTTCACCAAAACATTGTTTTATAACTCAAAACAGTGTATTTTATTGGGATTTTATGTGACTTAAAGTAAAGCAAAGATACATGATTTTTATCATTTGTTGCATTAAAAACAAATGTGGCATGCATTGATATTCATGCTTGCCACATCCACTGATAAAACTCAGTGTGATTGCATTCTATTTTAAGATTTTCACGAGACACAATATCAGCTATATTAATTAAAGCTGAACATACTCAGTGTGCATCTTAAGCTCCATATTTGTTTTGTGAATCTTATTTCAGCTAGCCGTAGATGTGGTGCACGACCAAAGTGGCAACATCGTTTCGTTCCATTCTGGTTTCTTCTGGAGTTGCTATTTTGGAATCCTTCCGGATGCATTTCTCAACAAGACGCAGACAAAATCGTTCTGTGAGTGAGCAGCATTTTATTGTTTGAACTGACATTGTTTTTTATTTTATCTCAATACTCATTCGTTTTCACACATTTAGAGGAATTGCTTACATTTGAGACTAATAATACCTTAAAGACAAAAGCTTCTATGACTCTTTAATTGTTCATAATCTCTAACCACAGAAAAGCGTTGTATTTGTGTGAATGGTGCAGAATAAATTAACTCTCCAGAAAACTGATAGTTTGATTTCTTGTGAAACTTTATGCCAGATCAAAAACGAACAGTTTGGTTTTTGTGCTGGTAATCTTTTGAGGATGCCTAAATAAAGTTAAAACATGAATAAAAGTGAAATAATCTGCTCATACAGGAGGAGCAGATTATGTTTCTCTATTATTATTGATAGAAACGTCCCAAACTCTCATGTGACTGGATGAACGAGGCAGCACCATGTGATGTTTTTCATGTCGTCTGTCAGCTGGTTATGTGTCATCTGTTTTTTTTTAATGATTACTATGGTGACACAGTCTGCAGAAATATAAAGGGCCCTTCTGAGGATTGATGGAATTTCACATGAGTAATGAGAAGATATAAAATTATACTGTAGGTTGCAAACTAATGAATACAACTAAGTGCTACTAATTTCAATTTCTGTAGCCGGTGTTAAGATATGTGCATGTCTCTTTTCTGAAGTGGAAAAGTCTTCCGCAAAAGTCTGCTTCCCTGGCTACCTGTCCCCTTTCCCAGAGCCAGGTCCTACCAACAGTACAACAAAAGACAATACAGCTATCAGTGAGTATCATTCACACAAATTATGATACAGCATTTTTCTGCAGCAGGCTAATGTCTCCGCTCTCTCCAGTCTACGCAGGCTTCTGGAGGATCTTCATGCTCATTAGTGTGGCAGCGGTAACTCTCGGAGGGTTCCTCATCATCTGTGCGGCTCCGTTTGCGAGCCACTGCTTGTACAAAGCAGGAGGCGGTCTCTTCCTGACATCTGGTGAGTTTAATCCAGGGGCGTGAGTGACTAAGCACATGTTTTTCTGAGCAGTTATGTACTAAAATATCAACCGCCCCGGAGTGTATTTCAACCTTTTTAAAAGGTACTGATGTTCATAACTCAATAGTTCTTATGGGTTATTAAAAACCAAAGAAGTATTTTATTCTTCTGAATTGTGAGTTTCTCATTTCGAGTCAGTGAACAATTGCACTAAAGGAAGAGGAGATGTCTTATATTTATATTGAAAGAATCAACTGGAAAAATCTACAGTTTGCCAAATATGATAAAGAAAGAATCAAGACTAATGTGACCCAACAATCCAGAGTCAAGATGAAGATAAACTACTAATTTATGAGGCAAACAAGTCTTCTAAGCTACAAACAGTTTGGGGGAAGAGTTAGAGGACTAATACTACTTTCTATGAATTAAAGCTGAGATGAAAATCAAGTATTTGTTTGAATCTAAGATGCAATTATATTAGTTATCGAAATGGATTAATCCAGACATTTATGATCTACTTTAGTTTAAAATAAGAGATTAATAAGGGGAAAGAAAAAACACAAAAGTTTTGGAAACACAAAGATAATCCATCAACTTTCTTTGCAACACAAGCAGTTGTTTTCAGTGCTTGAAATCATCCCAGGCTCACTCTGTAACTCTTAATTACTGTAACTCTTCTCTGCACATGCAGGTTTTTTCATGCTGTGTGCTGTGGTGATGCATGTGGTGTGGCTTCAGGTCCTGGATGTGGTCCAAACCTTCATCAACGAAGAGCGAGCTTCCCATTGTCCAGACTTCACGCTGCACCTCAGCTACGGTCTGTCCTTCGTGTTTGCCCCCATCGGGATCTTCTTCTCCCTCTTGGCGGGCCTTCTGTTCCTGCTCATTGGTCGAACTGTAAAGATTCACCACTGATTGAAAAGTTTTCTCTTTTCACGCCCGTCTGATGATACCGTGTCATCGGGACTCTGTGGATTCTCTCTCTCTCTGGTTTTAAAGATCTGACAAGCTTGAACATTTTGGTGTGAGACACTTGTTTTGTTTTCTTGTGCAGTTTTGATAAATGGTAGCCTGAGAAACAGTGCAATGAAAACATATTTATACCCCTTTTACTTTGTCCAGTTTTCTCACTTGGCAGTCAAAAAATTAGGTCCATTTTTATTTTTTTTAGATTGATCAACACACAGCAGTACATAATTGTGAAGAGGGAGAAAAAGAATAACACTTTTACAGTATGGTGTGCATTGTACTCACCCCCATTTACTCTGTTGCCAATTAGTAGAGTCCAGCTGAGGCCGCTGTCTTGGAAAGTCACTCGATTAGAAAATATATCCAACGTTTGAGTAACTCGATCTCAGCCAAAATCCAGCTTTTCTGCGAAGGCCTCAGAGGTTTCTTAGAGAACATTAGAGAACAATAAACATTGTTAAGATAAAAAAAAGGGAAACTTTTGGTCTCAGGAGGTGTAAAGCTTGCAGAGACATACTCCGAAAATAAACTTCATTAAAACCCCAAAATAAATTAGATCAAAATAAATTAGATTCTGGTGTAAATTTCATTGTCCAAGTTTCTTTAAATATTCAGAAGGTTTTTATCAGTGGGTAGGAATATTCTTGTTCAGCGAGTTTTAATTTCAACAAAAGGGAATTCTACAAAGTATTGATTTCCAGAGGCTGAATATAAAAGCAAGACCTTATTCCAGGATTTTTTATTTTAGGAAATGTTGAAAATCTTATAACATCACTGTTATCTAATGGATTTTGCTGGATGATCATATAAAATCCCAACATTTGTCAGATTTGTGCATTAGGGGTTGTAAATACATTTTCTCAAGGTTCTGTATTTTTTAGGTCACTTTGTAAAAATTGTGTTTATTTTTATTTAATTGAACAATGCTTATTTTTATTTTTGTTTATTTTTTTGCTTTAGCATAAGAAGTTGAAGGAGTACATTTCTATACAAATTCTAATTTTTCCGCATCATGAATCCAAAAACCGGTTACAGGATTGTCCCTGTGGTACATTTTTCAAGCTGTACATTCACAATAGTGGAAGCAACATGTTAGTTTTAATTAAAAAAATAATCTGTGTGTGCAGCAGAGTGGCTTATGCATGATGCTAAGTATTAGGCTACAGTTGTAGGCATAAAGGCTTCAGTTTCATTGGTTCAATGTTGGAGCTTTATACACAGACCTATAAGTTTTAAATATGATTATTGCTGTTTTAGTCAACGTTTTTCCAGTAAGAATGCTTTTATGATATGCAATAGAGCAAAGTATTTTCAGGCTATCGCGCTCACAGTTTCATCATTTTCTAAGAGATATCAGATTGATAATGAAGATAAAATTGTAGAATATCCTGGCGACTTCATTCTGATGTGATGATGTTAATACTGGTCAAGTTGGTTCATGTCTGAAGCAACAGTTTTATGTTGGTGCTTTTACACTATTTGCTGTAAATGATTTTATCACAACTGCAATAAATATGAAAGTGTTTGTGCTCTTTGATGGTGAAGTAGTTATTTTCCTTTGTCCTGTTCAGTCTTACAATAATAATTTTCTCCAAAATAATAGAAAAATTTTCACATAACAAAAAAAAATGAATCAATTAGAAAAAGTTACTGCCAGGCAGAAGGGGAAGTCATGACTTATTTTTCTTAAATTTACTGAGTATTGCATATTTGTGCTTTTTCCATGTTTTTTTCAGTCTGTGTGGTGGACACGTGTTGGTTGTCAAAGTTGTTGCATGAACCATTCAACAACTCTTTCATCTAATCACAGCAGAAGCTGTTGGCTCAAAATAACTTGTCAAGTTTTATTTATATAAGTACTTCCAAAAAAGAATAATTAACCTTCATTGACTCACAACCACTTTGTCATCAGAAAATAACTTTTTATTTTACTATGTTTACTATAATACGCAAATGCCAAGCAATGCACTTCGTATGAATTTAAATCAGTATTGCTGTTCGTAAATACCGTCTGCATAAACCATTATATTGTAAGTAATATAAAATATAAAATGGACCTCTGTTGACAGTTGTACGTGCTTAAACCAAAGATTTCGACCATTTTTAATAAATACATTAAAAAAAATAAACAAATAACTGCAATTTCAAAGTTTCCAAGCTCTTCAACGGAGAGAATTTAATAAATAACCACACTCCTGAAGTGTTTACTTTGAGTTTTTTCAGCTTGTAGTCTTACATTTGAAGTCCTTAAAGTAGATAAATAGATTTTTTATAACAAAATGAGATCAAAGACCTGAAAAATTGTAGAAAAGTGAAGTGACACACCACCAGATGGCAGTGTTCCCCTGACAGAGTCTCCTTTCCAGTCTGCACATCCTGAGAAGCAGAAATCCCATTTTGCTTATCTGGGGTCTGTGTGGAGAGTACGAGGCGTTATGCATTTAATCACAACTTCAGAGCTTGGATCTGTAGATGAAAGAATTCACACCTTGACTTGACAGACGGATGGTAATTTCACTCATGAATGGAGCATTTGATCAGGATCTGAATGTACTCCTGTGTTGATTCTCGTGCGTCTGCATCAACTCTGTGCCTTTCAAGATTTATAATGTACTTATCACACACGGGGAAATGCATCTGCAGTTTGCCTCAGAATGCAGGAGGGAGTGACACAATGTGAGGCACTGATTATTTTTGTGAGACTGACTTTGCCCCACACAAAAGACTCTAATGATGGAAGTTCCTGCTTCTGCATTTCTGAGATTTTTTATTTTTTTTTTAAATTACTGCCTCCGCATCGTGCAGCATCATCTTCGGCTGAGCCATGTGAGAATCCACACTGTGGTGAACCTCTGCAGGTTCTAAGATATGATCTCAGCATTTGTCCTGGACCGCAGCGGGGAGCCGTCCATTCGGCCAAGTTTCCCCTAAAAAAGAGATTTCTTATCTACTGGACTTCCTGATTTAAATGAAATCCTAATTTGATTTACAAAAAGTTTAATAATTTCTTCAAGCATATCCGAGTAATACAGTGTGATTAGGAAGGGGAAGGAAAAAAGGGAGTAAAAGGTTGAGGCATAATGCATGTGCTGAGCAGCCAAGGTCCTGGAGAAGTGGGGCCCTGCAGTCGGTAATGTCATCAGAGTGGGAGTCCCAGCTGAATTCAGCACTGTTCTGCATGATTGCCCATGATAATTGTGTGTTGATAGGGAGCGCCGGAGATGGAGTATAATTTCCACCGAGAGATTCCTAAACAAATACCTGTGCTCAGCAGAGGGATGGAGTGCGGCAGGAGGTGAGGAGAAGAATAGTGGATGAGGGGAGATAGAGGATGAGAGGGTAGCACTTGCAGAGAAGTGAGATGAGGAGCAGGAGGAGGAGGAAGGACAAGAGGAAGTAGTTGCACTGCAAAGTCCTTCACATGATAAAAATTAGAATAGGAGAAGCTGGAGAATAAGAATCATGAGTAGAATCAATTTATTAGAGGAACTCATGAAACATGTAGAAAGATGGCGTATTTTTGCACAAATCTATAAAATATAGAGCATAATTAAAATTTTATGTGAGTTTGAGAATTAAAAAAGTGAGCTTTTTTTTTTTTTAGCAAGATCAGCGACTGAGTTTAGTCTGACTGAATTGAACTGAATTCAGTTCACTTCAATTCAATCACACATTTATTCCAATTGTTATCAGGGATGCTCAACACCTTAAATCTGATAATTACATCAACATTACATGTATTTTAACTCATAAATTTTTCTATTTGTACAGGGAGGTCTTGGTATGAACAGACGTCAGTCATTTTCAAAACTCCTTCATAGATGGGTTTTTTGATTTCAACCAAATTACTTGAAAGTGATTTATTTCAGTCTTTAAACATAAAAAGTGAAAATCATATATAGAGAGATTTATTGCACAGAGAATAGCAAATATTTATTTTTACAGCTATTATTGAAGTTATCAAAAAACCCAAATTTAATACAAAAATGTGCACCCACTGAAAAATATACTGTATATTCTGTACATTAAACGCGCTCAACGCTTGGTTCACCTGGATTCAGGTGAGGCTGCGTTGTTGGTCAGTAGGCCTCACTGGTAGTGTGGTATGCACACATCATTTACAAATGACTAAATGAAATTATTGTCTCCATGAATCTTGTTAGCAAAAGGAAGCATGAGGTAGATAATATGACTCCCAAAATCATCAGTGAGTGCAGAAACCTTAAAATGGACCTCAGGCAGCTTCAACTCTGTCTCTCTCCACTTCTCATCCAGAATCTAAATGTAAATAAAATCCAAAATGTACTCTTGTTTATAAGGAACACATCACAAGGAATAATACATCTGTGGTCCATGCTCTGCACATGTGAGCCTTGAAACTCTGACACCAGCTGCAGTAATCGCCCAAAATGTTTGAATGCACTTTGCTTTTGACTTATTTTTTACCACTTGTTTTCCTTTCACTTAACTTTCCAATATTGTGCTTGGATCCAGGACTCTAAACAGCCAGCTTGTGCCTCTTGTGACTTATTCTGCTTGTAAAGAGTATCAGTGACTGTCTGCTGGGAAACTGTCAATTCAGCAGTCTTCCCCATCATTACAACTATTTTTATTAGTCTTATGTGCTACTTACATTTTCTGAGAAACAAAAATGTGGGATTTCAGAAGCTGTTAGCCATAATTGTCAATATCAAGTGAAATAAATGCTTGGACTTTATCACTGTGTGTAAAGAGTGTGCATAACTTCTCTTAATTAAATTTAAATTTATCATAATGCATTTATTATGACACACCTGCACAGGACAGTTTGATGCACAAACACAAAATTGAAAAAAATTTTTTAATAAAATCAGGCAAAATAAGTAAAATTAATATACAATAATATCTTGTAAATACAACTAAGTGTGAATATCACTTAAGGATGCAGTTTACAACAGGCCTTCCTGAAGTTTCTACTCTGGCTTTAACCTAAGGGTCAGAGTTCAATTTAAGTTCTTTATTTACTGAATTTGACATATTTGTTCCTTAATCAGAGAAAATGTGATACTCAAAGAAAAGCTTTATCTCACTGTACCTCACAATTTTAGATAAATGCTCCATGAGTAACAAAACACTGAACACCAGAGAAATCTGATTGTGAAACTGTTTAAAAATACATTTTGTGGTTAAATATTTAAATAAAATTTGATTGTAAATAAGTGGCCAAACTACTTCAAATTATATGAAAATGAAAGATGGTTTCCAAGTACCTGTATAATAAATACATGTGACAAAAAAAAACATGTAACTTAAAAAGCTAAATCAAAATGTATTAAGTCTAACATCACAATTAAAAAATAACTCATATACATACAAATAAAAACTTCCATAGGGAGATGCTAACCAATGCAATGTTTATATCCACATATTTTTTAAAAATGTTCTGGCAATCTTGATAATTCATCAAATTTCATTAACAAGTCTCAAGAGTTAACAGATCAACATACGTCTGCGTACTATGAGACTTTTAAAAGTATTTCTGAGATAATGCATTTGTTTTATAGCAAAGGTTATATATTGTTTTAATACATTTCTAAATATAACACCATATATCTATTTAATAAGACAAGTCTGTAGGAAAAGGATGAATCAATGCAAACAAAAATAAAACAAAAAAGGAAACTCATACGGTTAAACTTATTGCATCTGAAAGAATCAGTTTCAATTAGGAAGTGGTTCTGAGTATGAGCAGGAGTATTAACACTGTGCTAGACAATCAACCTGGAAACTGTATTTTAAATATGTGTTTTTAATTATCATACTTTTGAATTTTCATTTTATTTAAACCATGACTGACCAAATATATGTAGCCATTTGAGAAGCAGTAACAGTCACTGTTCTTATGTGGTCAAGGCAAGATAAGCTCAGCTCTCAGTCGTTCCTGTTTAACCTTGGAGGAGTTTTGAGCTAATTGGAAAACAGCCTCTGCCTGAGTGCACACACCTTATGGCATGTAGTGTAGTTATCATAGCTTATCTCGCGACTGTATCATAATCCCCCGCAACACGCAAAGTCGGATTTCATTTAAATCTGATTGCTTTCAACTCTCCGAAAAAGCAAAAAGTATTTGAATTGCATGAACAATATGGCAAGTCATATTACACGCTGCTTTCCTCTTTAGAGGTAGTTTTACATAATTTCCCATTCGTTTGAAATAATGAATAGACAATGGGCCGCATAATTGTGAGAATTTACAATTCAGAGGACTATGTCGTATAATCATCATGCATAATTCAGAGAGCTGAGTGCATAGGTCATCGGTGGCAGTGGCACGGGAAGTAACTCGGGTCGTCAGACACAGAAAGGTAAAAATCCATACGTTCATCTGGATGCAACAGCAGCAAAAAAAAAAAAAAGAAAAGAAATGATTTGGACAAAAGTTCATAGAAGCACATCATCCCGTTTCTCTAACGCAGCTCTCATTTTCAGCTGAGAGACTCTTTCAATGGAGTCTGCAAGTTGAGAAAAAGCTCACTGATGTGTAAAGAAGCGCCGGCAGCCTAAAAGCGGTTATTACATTGTTGGCCAGTGAAAGCTACACCTGTATTGAGTGGATCCTCTCTGGCCCTCCAACATCCTGTGGCCTCACACCTCGGCTTCTGCATATAAATGACATTCCAGAGAGCGTATGGACGGCTCTTGTTCGTACACAAGGTCTCTTGTTTCAAAGGCATGCTAATGTCTGTCTCGCCTCTCAGCGGCTCTCTCTCTTTTTATGTTTTTTTTTTAACTGGCAGAGCAACCGTGAAGGGGATGATTGGGACTCCACCGCCACCTTTTACCTCCTGAATATTCACACGTCTCTTGATCCACAAGTCCTAAACAAAACGAAAACTTCAACATCTGTCACGGTCTGAGAAATGATTCCAGATTTTTAAGAGAAGGCATCGCTTAGCGTAAAAGTAGGCGATCAAGTGGAGCTCTGAGGGGATCCATTCTGCACAAAAAGCCTCTAGTTCTCCCCCCTTTTTCTAACTTTCTTTGGGATTCTTGTGTTTTAGCTTTTAGAAGTTTAGTTGTGCATTTGGGTTTTGCTCGCTCCCCCCCCCAAGCCATTAATTAATGCTTCAGTACAAACAGCCAACGGATTTGGTCATGAATATTCAAAGACGGCTCTCTTGCATATAATTTCTCATGCAGTGTTCTAACACTGAGCGTTGGTGAGCTGCAGAGCCACAAAGGAGCAGGCTCCATGTACCATGTGTATCTGTTTCAGTGTGAACAATAAACCTGCAATCTACACTCTTAAGGGTTTTTTTTTTTCTTCGTGAAGTGAGACCTAACACAATGAAATGTGACATTCTTCTGCTGGTTTTAATTTTACATTTATGATTACTCTAACTTTGTCTTTGGTTTCTTGTGTATCTCTTTAGGTGCTGGACATAACCGCGCAGTACAAAATCAATTGGTTCAGGCAGAATCCACCTTTTTCAAGCATTGATCTGATCATGCAAGTTGAGCTTATTTCAGTTTTGCCTTGTATTCATTTTCAAGTGATTTCTTTATGGTTTTGTCTTAAACAATCGGCCCCGTTCATGGCTCCGTTTGTTTCGCTCAAAATTTCTTTTATGCAGTAGAAAGGATTCTTTAAGGACATCAGACCTTATTCCTCGAAAAGTCCTTTTATCCCACAACTATCTTTTTTGTGTGAGGATGTCATGTTGATTCCATCAGTAGAAAAGATCTCCTTAAAAGTCAAAAGTTGTTTGTCCAAGTTATCATTGAAATGCACTTTTTTTGGGGGAATAATATTTACCCATAAAATCCAGCTGACTGATGTGGCAGAAGATGTTATTTGATTCACAATAAAGGATTCTTTGCTAAATTAAGTTGTCTAGACTGCATTGATCATGTGTTGTTCAAAAACATGTGTAAATTTCTTACAGCTATCTTCCTGGACTATTTTATTCTACAAACTTATTGGTTCGGTTCACAGTGGCTTGTGGATCGGTGGTAGAGCAGGCTCACCAGATGCCAGAGCCCTCAATATGCAGCCAGGTTTGGTTCCCGACTCTGGGTCATTTACTGAACATCTCCCCTTCTTCCTGTCAAGCTGCTAATAAATACAGGAAAGTAGCACAGCAAAATCCAACAAAACACAGTTTAATTTTTATTTTATTTTATTTTTTTTGGAAACAGTGCCTTTAATTGCTGCAACCACAAATGTTGCTTTCCAGCTTATTACTCTAAGTCTTGTCTTTGTCTTGTAGAGCCCCCCTCTAAATATTATTATTAAAATTATTATCAGTATTGTTGTTTTTGTTGTGTTTCCACTAGTTTACTCATTTATTTACTCATTGTGAACTAAGACACTTTAGTCATAATTGTTTCAAAGGAAAAACCAAGATTTCACGTTGCTTTGTCAGTATCTACAAATATATTTGTTCTACCCCAGAAAATAGACAAAACAAGTATTTTTAATCATTACAATGAAAGTAATATGTCTATTATGTGAACTAGTGGATGACTCTCCTTAAAACTGAACTAAAATATTTATTGACTAGCTTTAAAAAATGTATTTAACAGTATTTCCAAATGTGGTAAAACTATGTGTTTAGCTTTTTGCTTCATATTTTGCTAAACATGACAGTAAAAGTGTCTGCTGCTTCAGCTAGGGCTCAACAGTCAGTTTTAACAACATACATGTTTATTAATGAAATTTTTTCAAGAGGGGGGGGGGGGGGCATCTGTCATATCTGTTAGTGTTAAACCTGTCAGTGTGCGTAAAAGCATTAAAAAAATAAGCAGGCACAAGCTCTATTTACCATAATTAATAGAAACTAAATATACAATTCTAATGTTGCTATTCAAATGATTCCTACACTCTTTGTTTGCTTCTTCATGTGTATTCATAAGCAGCGCCTCGTACGCAACCTCATTTTGTCGCAGTAACGCTCATGAAAATGATGTATTGAAATCGCGGCGGCGCTAACACGGGCCTGTTATTAACACTTGAACTACATCTGAGCAGAAGTCGCTTTGATTGGAACAGGGACGACGTTCTTCCAGCAGCAAGACAACTATGGACTTCCTAAGGGCTCAGGTTTCCGTTGAACAGGGTGAACGGCAAATATTTATGTTGCAGAAAGTTAGAAACTAACTGATTAGGAATATTGAATTTCATTTATAAAGTTGGATTCAGTCAAATCTACAAATTAGAAGTTAAAACACAGGAAAACAACAATGACAAAAAAGATATGCAACTTGCAATGCAAAGGAACATTGCAGAGAAATATAGGAAAATTTACCTTCAGATTTCCTTTGCAATCCCACAGGAGCAAAATCCACATTATGGCTGCGGCTTGAAATGAATGTAAAGAAAACTAATCCCACTATCCTTTGACTTCTCCGCTGCTCCAGAAAAAGCTCCACACATGTCCTCGTCCTGTGGCTGCTGCTGATCTTTTATACCAGTTTCAACGTGCAAAATTATACCTTTGACCCCAAGTGAGACTGACATTTCTTGAAAGTAAAATCCTGTATGGAAAACACGCGGCTTTTGTTTGCAGTGGTAAAAGTAGACTTTGTATTAATGGAAGTATAATGATATCCGTGGCCCGGACGGTGCGGAGACGAGAAAGCAGTGAATAATGTATCTCTATGCATATAATGAATATGTTCATATATTCATTTATTAATTTATACATTTGAATTGGCATTTAGCTTCCTTTTATTCCAACCATTATTTAAAACTAAGCTCATTTTAATTTGCCATTAAAGTTAATCTTTGCAACATTAAATCACTTGTTTAATTGTGATCTTTTTTACATCGTGCAGTAGGAAGACAGACAAAATCCCATCCTGCTCAGTTTACCCCAATATTGCACAACCAAATTCACCCACTTGTTTTTACACACCTCAAATGTTTCTTTTATTTATATCTGAAGATGGGCTGGGGGAAAGAAGCTGGATAAACACGGCGCAAAGTTCTGCAGAGTTTTTCAAAGTTTTAGAGTGAGAAGGTTGCTGCCGGTCTTGAGGCAGCTGAAGTCACATGCCAGAGGGACCAGATGAGGGCTGAAAATGTTACCGTTGATAAATAAACATTATTTAAAAGATCTGTCAGCTCCTGTTAGAAGCAGGCTGTGGTTCATTTGTTTCGCTGCTCTCAGGGTATAAAGAATATTAAATCGCTCTCCTGAATGACATGAATAATCACAAATAGCATTTTACTGAAAGCCACAGGCACACACACGAACACGCCTACACACACACGCGCGCAACTAGAACACTTTTGTTTAAGATTTGCATGCTGATGATTTGGATTTGTTTGCATTAGCAGAACAATTCAAAGTTTAAATGTTGCTTTATTTTATGTATGACTTATTTCAAAATAAAACTTCTAAAACTGATCAGCAAAATGAAATACAATTTAGCTTAACTCAATTGTTTGATTTACTAATTAATAAGAAAACTTACCAAGTGTTTTAGTACCAAATGTCTCCACCAAGTTGTAAAAGAAAATAAATAGTCTACATTTAAACAGTTGCAGTGTAGTGCGAACTATAGAGACATGTTAAGTGAAACTTAATCTGAATTATTTCTGAATGATTCAGTTTAAATAAGCTAGGTGTTTTTGAATTTCATTAACAAAGTTTTTTCTGTATTTTCTTCAAACTTACTCTTCAAAGACATTCAGTTTTTACAATTAAACATTTAATTGTACAGGAACTAGTGTATGTCTTGAGATGTTACATTTTATTTTTATTGGAGTGTATTCTCTGGCTAGTGCTGCACAGTGGTGCAGTAGGTAGAGCTGTTGCCTTGCAGCAAGAAGGTTCTGGACCAGGTTCGATTCCCAGCCTGGGAATCGAACCTGGTCCTTCTGCATGGAGTTTGCATGTTCTCCCTTTGCCCCTGTGCATGTGTGGGTTCTCTCTGGGTACATTAGCTGGAGATAGGCACCAGCACCAATGGTGCATGGTGGCATCTGCTTTGCAGAAAGAGAGGCTGAACGGGTTGCCCTTAGAAACAGGCATTAGAGAAGGCCTTGGCGTCTGGACACGGTTTTGTTAATAAGATGGGTTTTCACACTCTATCTATCTATCTATCTATCTATCTATCTATCTATCTATCTATCTATCTATCTATCTATCTATCTATCTATCTAT
>CAEGAE010032847.1:0-65592 GCA_903067095.1 Girardinus metallicus | reverse complement strand
CGTGCATGTGTGTGTGTATTTTAAGAGGAGGGAAATTGAAGCAGATATAATTTAAAATGCATTGAAAGAAAGCATGTTGATATGAATTAGGTATGTTAACTTATTTGCGAAAGTTTAAAAGAATTTGGGGTTTTCTGGCATGAAAATACACAACAGTACAAAAAAATAAGTACACATTTTTTTTTATATCAGCAGCGCTCAGGTGCAAACATCCACCAAGCAAAGAAAATGTCACTCTTACCGTCATAAAACCAGAAGGCTGGGAACTATCACACGTCAGATAAGGATGACTGGTGAGATATAATTCCTTCCTCCACTGTTTTTCCCCCTCTCAGGCTAAGTGTCTCCTTCTGGTGCCCGTCTTTATTCCCTGACTGTATCCAGTTTAATGCCTGGGAAGCACATAGACAACAGAGAAGGAGAAAGTTGGAGGGAGAGAGCCAAAGAGAAAGAGGGAGTGACGGAGTAGTAAAAAAAAAAAAAAAAAAAGAGTTCCCCATTCGGGCAAAGCAGTGATCAGATACGGCTATTTTCAGACTTAGGCATGCTCGTCTACGAGACTGGAAAGTCACCCCCCACCTACCCCCTCAGTGTATACAGATGCGGGGGGATGGCTAAGTGACAGGGCTGACTATCTCTATTTTACCACTGATATATATATTATTGTGCACTCCTCACCGCATGTACATATGTGTTCACAGGAAGAGATTACACTGAATCACGTTTTTGAATACAGTCCAATCAGACTCAGACAGATAACCGGGTTGTTCTGTGGTACGGACCCCGTCAGGTACGGGTGCCTCTGAAAAGTTAAAATCGAACCAGCAGGAATCACGTGATGTGTCCTGGAGTGCTTTCATATTTACGTCTTGTTGTGGAATTTTATGTCACACAGTGTCCGGATGTAAGGTGGCCTTTTCCGCACAAAATCCCTGTTGGGAATGTCAAAGTGTTCCCACGCAGCTTCTTCTCTCAGGTCTTTTGCTAGCAGATTTACTGCCAGTGACTAAAGAACTTACCTGGACAAATATATATGTGATCTTAGATCACATATAACACATGTCACACTAGAAACATGTGTGATATGCATTTTTTTCACTCTTTCTAATCAAAACAACCAGGCAAAGTAAATATTAACTACAAAGCAGTAAACATTAAGACGTGTCAACTAAAGCGTGTCAGTTCTAATCCAACCGCTGTGTAATCCATACAGGTATGTATATTTGGAAATGACCACACACAGGCTGAATATACACAGGAGAGAGGTCAGCCAGATGCACCTCTAGACCACAGACTCCCTGCTATTCCCAGAATGATGATGTAACTACTGCTATTAGCATCTCATACCGAGTTCGAGCCTGGATACCTAAAACCAGAGAGACAGCTACTGTGCAACATGCTATTTTGCCCCTTCAAACGAGGCCTGGATCGATATGAGATTCTCACGGTTGGATAACACCAAGTCAAAGTAACATATTTTCATGGTGTCATGTTATTCGTGCAAAAAATATAAAAGAAAACTGTAAACCGACTGTTTTCATTTAAACATAAAAATTATCCACATTTCTATTAAAACAGCATGTTTACAATTTTCTAATTTAATTATATGTTATGTTATTGAATATAGCTTCATTTGTTGTAAGTGAGGATAAAGTCTAACCGACAGTAATTGTACTACAGCAAATTTTGCTGATCCTAAATTTATTGCTAAGATGTTAAAAATGAATTATCTGTGTTTTAAAACCACTCACCCTGAAAGCAAGTTATCCATAGAGTCCTTGAGGACGCCGGTGTCATCATGACAGTTAATGGGTGAAGATAGAAAAAATAATAATCTAAAACTATGAAACGGTCTTGATTTTCTTGATTCGGGTTTTTAATCCAGGACTGGTGATCGACCAGGAAACTGCAGCCGGTGCAGTTTTTTCTAAAACAACAATAAATTGTTTTGGAGGTTAATGCAAAAAAACAATATTGTTGTTTTGTATTCTTAATAATGCAAGTTCGCCCTCCCAGAGACCAATAAACTTCCATTTTGAAATGAATACTGAATACTGGAACTGTTATGTATTTAAATATCCAAAATAAAACACAACATTCAAAAAAAATAAATAAAATAGAAATAAAAACTGCACACCTGAAACTGTGTATAAAATGGATTATGATGTTTTTGTAAACAACACCGCTTTTCAAAAGATATTAACAATCAGAATGGAAATTATCCAGCTCACTTTAAGTGATCATGCAGTTAATTGATTAGTTTCTTATTGTGACAGGGTAACATCTGATTTCTAATGGGGTTCCTTGAAGGCCTACCATGTTGTGTTTGTACAATGAGTTTGGACAGCAATATGCTGATGACACAGTCATTTGAGCAGCGACAGAAGTCTTAAAATCAAACTGCAGAACGTTGTCAGAAAACCTTTCATTCACAGTACGACATCAGGAACAATAATCGCAATACTACTGCTGACAACTGAGACGACTCAATATGATTAATCCACATTTGCATGACTCTCTTCTGTCTTTACAAATTCACAATACATTGTGACTGTTCACTGTGAGCCACTAAAAACATACATCAGATGTGGATGTTAACAGCAGTCAGTCTATCCAACTTGCCCAAAATGCTAAATATATACAGAATATTTGTGTATCATGCTTACAATGCAATGTTCTCTTTAATATTAACTCTAGTTATTTCTTTTCCAATTGCGATTTTGTACACACTGATACTGTGATGGTGATAGAGATAAAATATATTGTGCAGCTCTGCCTCACTCACTCACAGGTGACCTTTCCATTGTAAGTAAGAAAAAGGTTAATTGAAATATACAGGAGTCTGGTTAGAGTAAACTTTGTCATATTGCACTGTGTTCCATATAGTCAGAGAAACCTCCGGTCACTCTGGCAGTTTAAAACTATTAAGCCTTAAAATCCCTGCATGCCTTTTCCTTTTTTAAACTCAGATTCAGTCAAGAAACAAAAGACACAAAAATCAGGGAGTCATAAATTCGATCAGGGAGAGCACAAAACCTTCCATTAAACAAATATTTCTTTCCACATCAAAAGTAGGTGGAAAAAACAACTTGTTCTGTGATTTACCAAACCAAAACAAATGATTAATTATTTTTTTTCTGACTCGAGATACTTCTTTTGTATGAATCCTGGATCAGCTCTGTCTGGGTCTGCTTTCTCTTTGCCCCTGAGGGTGTGATAACGCCAAAATCATGAATGAGACTTAAGCAACACTTAACACCGAAGCTTGAGAAATACTTAGCTGGCCTGCATCTGACAAACCAGCATGTGGTTCCAGGAAACTTCCGGTCACGTGCCGCGGATCACCGAGGTATGGTGAAAAGCTGAAAACCGACTGGTGCTAATGACAGAACCCTGGAGCCGAACAGATCAGCGCTGCGTCAGGGGACCAATAAAGTCCTGCGCTGAAGTCTTGACCTAAAACCCCATCAACAACCCCGCTCTTTATCATCTCATCTCACATCAGCGTTGCTTTACAGCTACCAATAAGTGAGGCTCTACATGCATTTCTCTGTCCCATCTGCACAAACGTTGCAAATTTTGCTTGTAGGCTGACTATTCACGATAAATAAACAAACTTGAGAATCTGAAGACATTCCAGAGCAGATTATTTTTGCAGTGACTCACACAAACTTAAAAGCAGTGACACTTTGACCTATGAGCCACTCCAGACTACAGTATCTGCGTCGACGTGGTCTCACCATACAGTTTCAACACCCAATTCATTATCAGCTACTGCAAGGCCTTGACATTCCAGCTAAGTAAGTGGCAAGATATAAAAAGCAGACCAAATATGTGTCACTCAAAAATACTTAAACCTCGGAGAAAATCAAAATAAGAAACTAGTCACATGATGCAATGGATTGTGAACCAAGATGATAAATATGTCATTTCAAAGCAAAATAGATGATTTTTTTTTTTTTATTATTTATTTATTCCAAGTTAGCCTGCACTGATCAGCTTTCGTCCCATCACTCTCTCCCTCTGCCATATGAACAATACTCTTTCTCTCTTTATGTAACCCTAAACTGACAGATGAGAGTTAAAGCTGACGGACACTTCCCCTCGCTGACCATTAATCACGTCAAAGTGCTATGATCCCTCAGTGGGAGTGTGTATTTAGGCCTCTGAGATGTTTATTGGTTCTGCAGCCCCTTCTGAGACAGACAACTGCCAACTGTTGCTCATGTTGCATCTTGCTGTGCTGCTTCATCTCTGCCAGACGCGGCCATGTGGTCACAAACGGGTATAAACTACGACTTTGAAAACAGCACAGAGCAAAGAGAAAAGCATGCAGTCACACAGGTAGGCCTCACCGGGAGCGGTGAGGTTCCCGGAGTGATAGTGTTACACATTGTGCTCCCTGGGCACCTCCCCACTCTACCTAGTAACACGGCATTCAAATGGATCCTGCAGATACCAGCCTCTACCACTGGCCTTTTCAATCTTTTCCTCATGACATCATCCGTTCATAGCAGGTAACAGAAGGAAACTGGAACATTTTTTTTTTTTTTTTTTTTTTACATCTGTTTGATCTAAGAGACAAAGGACAAAAGGGGAAAGTTAAAGTATTTTGAAGTCTTTGCATTTTTTTAGGATTTATTTTAAGTTGTTTTAATGCTTTATAAAATCCTCAATAGTCTTAGTCCTACATAATTATGAGATTTGCTTTCATCGGCGTATGATTATCTCTTATACTACTGCAGTCTATAAGGTTTATTTTTTCATTTTCATTTTTGTACTCTAGAAAAAACATAGAATAAAACACCTGCTAAATTTAGCAGTTTTCAAGTGCTAAATGTTCAGAAAGTATCTTTAAGAGTGTAAGTTGTCACACCATCACTTTTCATATTTTGTAAGATCAAACATATTTCCATACAGTTAGCAAGGAGAAAGTGCGGCTGCCTTCTTTCAGCCATGTGGAATTTTATTAAAATCACAGTTTTTCTTTATTTTTTGAAAATTTGAAAACACTAACTTTCTTTTTAAAAATGGCCTAGTTTTATACACATTGGTATGGTTTAAAATACTTGTGCTGCCTTTATTTTATATGAAAGATGCTAATTTGTTTGTGATACATTGATGCTGCTTCTATAAATGCCTAACATTCTCTGGTAAGGTTTGAGCAAAAATACACTGAAATTATACCCAATTGGTGGAAAACAACCGCATTGTTAATTTTAGGATTGTAACATGTTTATCTTCCTTATTTACCTTCCAAAATAATATTAGTTTTGTTTTCCCTCTTTCCTTTTTTTAGCTAAGAAAAAGCACAAGATAACCTTGCATATAACTGCATACTTGCAATGTACATGTAAGAAAGTCAGAACAGAGTCCAGCTCTGCTCTCCATGCCACACTAATAGTCTGCGCCATTGTGTGAATCCAAGCTAACATTAAAGATTCCCCCCAGGACTCTGGATTAATGGAGAATATTTCAGTTCATGTTTACAATCTCCAGACTTGTTCAGTTCACGCCCTTCTCTCATTCTTTCACATTTTAAACTCAGTAATTATCTGCCCACATGCCTAGAAGCCTGTGCTTGCAGCTTTCACCATCTTCCTGACCGCATCTTCCCTTAATGAACAGGCAGCAGCAGCGATTCCACCGGAATGCACGTTTATGGTAACAGCCAACCAACCGCATCCCGACTGAGCCGAGTCCCCCGGGTTGGATCTATAATAGGCCAGCGTTGTACTCAGTAACGCCTTTAAGGACACAAAGTGTCCCGTTTAAGCTGTTTACCTACTATACAGCTCGGCCTCCATCGAGGCTGGTCCGTTGCGGCTTATCTGAGCGTTAACAACATAGTTGAAAACTGTGCTCACCTACCTTAGAACGAGTGCCTTAGATATGAGCAGGAAACCAGCCCCCTCAGCATGCGAGGTGATTAAAAGTTCTCAGTTCGCCAGCGGCGGAGAGGCGACACGCGCGAGCCGGTGCTGCATCCGTGTGATGAAACCATACACCTGTTTTTCAACGCTGCTCGATGTCGATCAGCTCAGCTAACTAAAAGGTAGTTCCTTCTCCACCGCTTCCTCTCTCACTCCCTCTCTCTCTCTCTCTCATGGGGGGTCAACAGGCCCAGGGAAGTGAGGCGGGGAAACCTGTTCCAGTCCGTTTTCTCACCCAACAAACGCAACAGCAGCCGGAGTGGCGGCACTATTACACCGAATGCCTCCTCCTCCTCTTCTCTTTCTTCTCGACAGGCGCGCCAGTCGCACCGCGGTGCTGATAAACTCTACCGAAGCACCTACGTCCAGAAATGGTCAGAATCTTCCGTTTCCGTTTGGCTATTAAGTGAATGATGCCGCGGCTTCATGCGCAAAATGGCCACTGTTATTTTCATTCAGCAGCTGACAACCGCGAGCCTCTCATTGGGCCACCGTGTAGCCATGGCAACGCCCGGGGTTCAATCAGTGCTGGCAAAGGACACAGGCCTGTGTGCGGCTCCCTGACAGGAAAGTAACACTTCGCTTTGTATTCTCACAAAGGAGAAACAACAGCTGACCTCATACTTGTATGAGGTTATGTAGAGGTTAACAAAATATTATAATCAGTAGAATGTTGGGGGTTGCTAGGAGTAAACAAATGCTTTGAAACAATTCTGCTGTCATTTCTGATCTTGTCATATTTCACAGGAAGTGTAAAGATATAGTTTGATACACATTGGTCTACCAATATTCTCTTGGAGAATTGCTGTGAGTCTTTTTTAATTGAAAGGCATGCCAGGATTCCTGCTGGGTTTGTATGAACTGACATACAAACGTAGCCTTACACCAGCTAGGAAGATTCAAAAGCTATTCAAATCCCAACAGCAAGGAAAACATCTCTGTTAACTTATTAAACACATCCATCTGTGAGTAATGCATCAGTGTTCATTTAGTAACCTGGAAAATATTTTACATTTTGTCACATTACAACCAAAACTTTGATGCATTCGTGTTTGATGGAACAACACAAAGTAGTGTTGGTCTGTCACATTAAACAGACGGGTCTTACTTTGTAGAATATCCTTCTGCTGAAGTAATAGCTGCAAGTCTTTTGGGGTAAATTTCTACAAGCTTTGAACATACATATAGGGATTTACAAGGGTGTGGGCCCCTGGGCTGGGGCCAGTTTTGATGCTCTGTCCACTAAAAAAAACGTTTTTTTTTTTTTTACTAATGCAAATTACAGTACATTGATAGCCTTTGATCCATAACAATTCACTGGTAAAAGTTATGGATTCATGTTAAGATACTTTGTTTTCCACAGCTTATCATAAACCACAACTGACATTTCTGCTATAAAGTCAACTGCGATGCAAGCTAAATGCTAATTTAAATGCTAAGGTAAATTAGGAGTTATGTGTTTAATTGCGAACCAGAGAATACACTGCATTTATTTTTCATCACCCAACTGACCCACAATAAGATGTTAAATAACTTGATTATAAAGTAATAATCCTTTGAACCTGTCAGTCTGCTCACATTCACCAGCCTGTTAAAATATTTAGACTGGATTCAGGAGTGTAGAGAATGCTAGATATCCTACTGCTATGACAGCAAATGTAGCCTTTGCACTTCAAAGACATTGCATTTTTAGTTTTTTATATCTATAATATTGTGTGACCAGTCTATATACTATGCCTCTCTCTCTCTCTCTTGTCCAGCTTACTACAAACTCTAAGTGTGATGGTAGAGACAAAATGACTCAAACTGTATGCAAAGTGTTTCTAAGAAAGCCTGTTTCTAAAATAGGAAATATATGTCAGAAATTGTCTATTAAGTCAAAGCAGAAATACTCTGATCAGCAGGACATGATTCAGCCTTTGTAAATATTTGATGAATGCAGTAATTGTCAGTGTTGTGTACCAATACTTATTGCATATATTTTTTAAAAATTCTCAATTGTTTCGGTGATTATTTGTACATAGTGTCGCAGTCACACATCAACATATATCTTGGTCTCCAATTATTATTAATATTATTATTTTTTTTTTTGTTCAATTGTATATCATTCAGTTTAATGATATATTAATTATCAAATTCAAGTAAAAGTACTTCAGTTTATTGCCCTGTCATTTTATGTGCATAATAATTTGACAGACATCGATTCTAGAAATTCACACAAAAAACTTGTGGGTAACCAGAAGGGACCAATATTAGCTTGACTAGCTAGCTGAGCTATCAAATAATTTATTTATCACTAAGTACCAAGTAGTGATGTTGCTAAGAAAATTCAACTGTTTTCATGAGATGTTTTAAAAATGAGGAAAAAGTAACAAAAGATTTGAGAGGGCTTTTAAATGCAAACATATATGGGGCCATTAAAGCTGTCCATTCATTATTCCTTCGTCATTTCGTACATTTTTTGTTTTGATCAATTCCATTATTCAGACCTTATTATTTTTTGAGTACAGAAGGAGAGGTCTGCCACAAGAATTCAATTCTTTCCTGCCTTAGGGAAGTTTTACTGAACAGGCAAAGGGCAGAATTGATCCAGAATCGTCCAATTTTAAGGACGGCTATTTTACAGGGTAGGTCCGTTTTAACCTTCTGAGTTTCCAAGTGCTATCATATAAATGCTAGATTTAGAAAGGATGGCAGCCTTTTGAAAATCTCACAGTATAACTAATGACCACTGTTTTAGGAAATACACACAGAGATTTATATTTAATGCTAACTCTGGTTAGGGCAGGTACATGATGCTAGCATGGGCATTGTCTTCCTGTGCAATTCTGCTTAATTCTCATCTCCCTTCTGTGCACCGTCGGATATGTCCCATTGACCTCGATTTCAACTGGGCAGAAGGTTCATGATTAAGCTGGTGCATTACGTACGTCACAGCCTAACAATAGCAATTGGATAAAATTTAAAACTTCAACAGAGTCAACCCCTCCAGAAAGCAACCATTTCTCAGTAGCCAAGGGTCCAAACCTTCTGCATGAAGCAAACGTAAGACAAAGGGTATCTTACTACTAGGTTAGTAAGATGCTAAAGTTAGTTTTAAAGTCTTTCTTAAAGCCTTGTTTTATAGCTTCTGCTTTCTAACACACAAAGTGTGATGTCACTTATGCTCTTATATCAAGTACTGCAGCCCAGTCTTTGTAGTAAGGATAGAAACAAATATTTTTTGAATGTTAGTAATTAAATTTTTAAAAGAAAACTTGTATTGGATAAAATCAGTGTTGGGAGGTCAAAATTCTACAAAACCAGGAAATCAAAATTTGGCAAAAAAAAATAAAAATCTCAGATCAGTACCTTTACAAACTACATATATCTGTTTAAACCTAATCATGTGCAGAATCAATTATATCCATAAAGAAACCTTTCTCTGTCATCTCTAAAGGCGCACAAATTTAGAACGTTATTGATAGCTGACCTTTTGCGTTGTGTCACCAAGACCACATCTGCGTGCGCGGGTGTGCGTGTGTGTGTGTGTGTGCACATATGTTTTTCTGAATGCCATGTACACATGCCTGCATGCGTTTGGCCGTTCATCGCCGACTCTTATGAGCAGAATATATGGTCTTTACTGAAACTTGTCAAAGGGAGACCTTTTATAGTTGGTATGCTATCCGTAGACATGCTGTCAGCGTTGCATTTTGAGGACCTGAGTATACGATGATGACACATTATGTCTGGTATGCAGAGATCTGCGGGTGATAGAGGTGTAGACATACAGAGAGCAGAGCAGAAGACCATACACATGTACATTATTGGAAAAGTAGTCAGGTTAGCTAGGCCACCTCACAGGAATACCTTTCTATATACAAGAAAGGGATGGAGGGCTCACTGTCATGCGTCATTCATTTAGGGAAGTCCAGTGTTGACACCAAAATCTGACCTTGGATACAAGATACACTCAGTTTAACCATGGATGTGACACTAAAACTTAATAGTTCACTCAGACTATCTGTATCTGAGCAAGGCCTTAATTCAGCTACAGGACCCTTTGGTAGGATCCACTTCATGCTTGCAATTATCTAATGTTCAACCCTATCAAAGCACACTCCAAGAATAGCTCTAGAATTAAGGACTGTGGTCTGGCACATAGAGCTTGTGAGAAAATAACTTATTTATCTTAGCAGTGGCACTCTCTCACATCTTTCCAGTGATGCCTTCCAAAGTGAACCGCATTTGGAACAGCTGATACCAAGGCTCACTCGTCTGGTCAATGTTGAAGAAGCACTTCTGTGCTGAATGTGTGGCTGGCATCTGACTACAGGAGGACATTGTCAGGCAATGACATCATGGTGCTCCCACTTCCATTCCAGGCATGCTTTGATCTCTTAGGGTCGTCCAGGTGAAATATGTAAGCAGATCTGAGAGAGGAGACTGATGCTTGATCCTACAGCACCTCTATGTTTAGCACTGCTACAAGGTAAGGTATTTATTTAATTTAACACTTTTTTTTTGTTATTTTTGACATTCTGTTGTCCTCAGTTCTGCATGTTCATGTCAGTAAGTTAGAATATAACAATAATAAATTTATTTTTGTAAAATTTCAAATCTAACTGGTATATTTCATGCATTCATTGCTATTATTTTCATTCCCAAATTCTGAATTTTCAGTTCCTCAGTTCAGATTCTCACAAAATTAAGATGTTGTCAAACTGATGAAATAATTTGAAAGTATTGTATAATATTTGTACTCAGTACTCGATCTGGGTTGTTTTTGCTGGGATTGCTACAGTGTCAATAGCTGCATTTCCATTCACCGTATAATTGCGGAATTGGACATTTCCATTGATTTTGCTTAGTGGAAACCCACCATTGTCTGGAAAAAATATATCTAGTTTTTAGATTAAAAGTTTTGGTGATAGGATGAGGTGGTTTTTGTGCCATGTCAAAATTGGAAACACTTTTTTCACATTATGTGAGTCACATGATCAATAGCCAGATGTTGCCACTGGAACAATCCGTGAAGAAGAATGGGGGGGGGGATCATGGCGCAACATGTTTTTAATGACTTATAGTGTGAATAAACTCATTTAAATGTTTTTCTTATTTAATGGAAATAACACAATTGCAATTTTTTTTTTCTCACATTAGCAGAGTATTGATGAAGTTTTTCGCACATTTTGTAATGGAAACACAACTGATGTCTGTCTTCAAAGTAACTGCCCAGACATTATTACATCCCATTATTATTGAATAAAGAATAAATTAATCTAAGCATATATACATATAAATAGAAACAAGTTTCACATTTTCAGTTTAATTGCTGAAATTAACTGTTAACAGATACAATAGAGTTCCAATTGATTTATCCTCAACCACACATTCTTTGACATCTATCTTAATTTCTTTTTCGATTTGCTTTACTCGGTCTGATCAGACAAGTGTCGTCCAGCAGCTGTCACTCATTCCCAAAGTTGCAGCTCACTTTAAAATCCCAGCACTGTGGCCCTTGCTGCCCTTCCACATGAATCAGACGAGTCGACATTGCCCTGTAAAAATGCCCGTGTCAGCCATGACTCAGTTTATGAAAAGCTGGTGCAGCAGTGTTGTGACACATGACTATGAAATGATGACACAAGAGAAAAATGACCCAAAAATGGAGGGAGAAATAAATTGAAGGATAATAGAGTCAAAAAAGTTAAAAACAAGATAAAACAATAACTGAGACACATTTTTGTATTCAGATATCAACATGATGATGTCATACTAACTTGGGTATGTTTTTTGGTAGGAAGAAGTGCCAACAAGTGGAGCCCATGGGGACAAAGGTCACCTCTTTATGTCTCCTGTTTTAGACACAGAAAACCTAAAAATCTTCAAAGTATAACGCATATATTACAGTAAGTCTTGCCATTGTTTTTGAAAGCAGGAAGACAATAATCAATGGTTCACATAATGTTGGAATTACTCACTCAGTAATGGATTAACAGCTATTCAGTTTAGAAAATCTAGTGAGATGATTCATACATTTTGCATTGGCAAAAAATGAAGCATAGCAAATCCATCACACATTTCAACATCCATGACAAAAATAACTCAATCTCCCTAAAGTAATTGCAGCTTTTCTTTTTTAACACCAGACGTTCTTGCTGCAATTTAAAAGTGAAAGTACTAAAACCTACTATTTAAGATGACTGAACAATTTTACATCTACAAGAGCAATAATGTGCCTATAATACTTTGCAAAGAAAATAAATGTATAGTATTTAGATGTATAATGAATTTTTGAGGCTGTCCTTCCTCAGCCATCTCAGTGATGAGACCTAAAATCACATGACTTCTTGTTACCCTTTTCTGAATGTAAAGGACTTAATCTGACTCTGACCTCTCACACAATATCTCTCCTTATTGGGAAATGAAAGAAAAATAGATTGAATTGGGCTTCCTGCAATGTGGTTACCCTGTCATGTTTCAAGCATAATGGAATTTATTTCTAATATTACTTTATGCTTCACACTCCTCAGTGCCCTTCGCTGGGGGTGCACCAGCCCCCCGTCTATGTGAGTGACTGCTCAACAGACCGAGCTCTCACTCACATCGAGTGAGTGTTGTGACTGAAGAAATGTTGCACGACCTGCTGCTGATGCATTGTCTGCCACCACGCTTCTCAATAAAGCAGTGGGGCTTCTCTTGCTGACTTGTGAAACACCAAAGTGTGGAGCTGACCTCCAACCTAAAGCTAGTTTATATCTGAGTAAGTTTTAAAAATCTCCATGAATGCTCACTGTTTGGACAACTAGAAAGCCGACTGACTCTTTGTAATAATCTGTCATTGTAAACTTGTAATTCATTTGAGGAAAGAATTAATCTTCTCCAGACTAAAACTCTAGTGAGCGTGATAACTGTGGAGGAGCTGCAGAGATGGGAAAATGTGTGAAGGAAAACTAACACTGCACATCATGCTGAATGCACCAACCCCATGGTCAGATATTATGATGCAGTCATTATGCATTAAGTCCAGACAGTAATCCAGTTAACAATGTGGGGCAAGAATTGAAAATGTCTGACCTCAGACCTTTTCTGAAATGTCTGACCTCTCTTCGATGGAAATAAGTTTGAGCCATTTTGGAAAGAAGAATGGTCAAAGATTTCAGTCTCTTGATGTCCAAAGCTGATACACCCAAAACCTTGCAGCAAAAATGCTTCAACAAAGCATTCACTAGTGCGCAATGGATACAAATGTACTACATACTTCTCAGTTTTATTTGTAGAAAACATTGAAGAAGCAAGAATGCAGTCCACTGTTGCAACGTCCCAGTCCAGTAGGAGTGAATGCTGAGGGTCAGCAACTCCATGGAATCTGCTGCGTTTCCTCAGATAAAAACTTTTAACCAATTTGAATTATAAATTGAACCCGACTACACTGTTTGATAACTAGGATCAATTTGGAATGGATGTACTTGACTTGTATGATTGGATTGAATTAACCTTTTTGAAAATGTCTTATGGCAGCATTTCAGAGATTTTCAGCCTGTGTGTAAACTGATTTATTTTTAAGATCTCAACTGGGATTTCTGGTCTTCATTTTAATCCCACAGCCTGAGATTACCCTGCTTAATATTAAAACAGGGTAATTACTTCACTTTAATTACTTAAGTTACTCTAATAAATATATAGTCACAAGTAATAACTGTGCTTGCACTAAAAGCTGAAATGAAGTGCTTCTTCTTTTTTACTTTGCCTCAAAATCTAAACTTAACCTAATGGCTCTGAGCATTAAACATGCATAATCTAAACTTAGTCAATCAATCAAGTTTATCAGTATAGTACATTTCAGCAACAAGACAGTTCAATATGCTTTACGTCATAAAAACACAAAAATACAAAGTCATAGAAGACATTATGCAGTAAACCCTCAATGTTGGTCAATGTTTCATTTATTAAGGTACTTATAAACTCTAAATATGTAGTTTTTTAGTCTAGATTTAAAGAAACTCAGGGTTTCAACTGTTCTGCAGTTTTCCGGAAGTTTGTTCAAGATTTGTGGTTCACAATGCTGCTTCTCCGTCATTGGTTCTGGTTCTGATGCAAAGCCGGACCAGAACCAGAAAACCTGAGAGGTCTGGAAGGTTGATGCAACAGCAGCAGATCTTTAATGAATTGTGGTGCTAAGCCGTTCAGTGGTTTATAAACTAACAACAGTATTTTAAAGCCTATTCTTTCAGTGGAAGGACTGTAGAACTGGGTGATGAGCTCTACCATCCTGGTTTTAGTAAGAATGCCAGCAGCAGCGTTCCGGAGCAGCTGCAGCTGGAGGATTGACTTTTTAGGTAGGCCTGTGACTCCGAGCATTAAGCATGCATAACACCAAAATAATAAAACCATACCAAAATAATGATAACACAACGATTGTGATGTTCTATAACTTGGCATTGGCATCATCAATAAAATCACCAAGATACTAACAAGCTTGAACATGGAAAGCATCTATGAAGATAAATATGTACCTTAGAATTCTGTTTATTATCTAATTTATTACACTTATGGGCTGTAAATCCAGTCATAGATTTCATTTCATATTCTTCTCAGGGCCTCTAATTAAGTAATGGCTCAATAAATCCCTGCAGTCCCAGGAGAGAGAGCCGGGACATTTACCAGAAGCCAAACAGGAAGCGATTAATACAGATCGAACACACAGCAGTGGTGACGCATTCACATTTAGAAAAACTATGCACATATAAACAGACTAAGTCACTGTGGGAGGATTTAAAGAGCAATGAAAATATCAAAAAGCCCAGCTGTTTGTGTCAAATAAGAAAATGCTGAAAGGATTTTGAGCAGTTTGGAAAATGGTTTGGAAAATTTCACTCCTATCAAAATCTAAATGTTCCTTTTTTCCTGGGTTTGAGCGTTTTCTGCCTGTCCTCCCTCTGTTCTCTTAGGGCCAGACAAATCAGTTCCATTTTTTCCCTCTATATGGAATGTAGCTCCTTAATTCCTTATTCCTTCTTTGGATAACAGCTTGGCACGGCTACGTCAAAACGATTTGATTTACTATATTAGTTTGACCCAGAGGATTATTTGTGCATTTCGCTAAAGAGGATGCATATTTTAATTCAAAACAACTAACAAGTAAAATAAATTCCCATCAATGATAAATGTGTTCATATGTTGATACGGTTATTTTAATTTGTGTTCTAGTGAGGATTTGTAAAAGGATCATTGCACTTTTATTACATGTTTGTATTGGTGTTCGTGGATTCTGAGATATGGCTCTAAGAGACAGTAACAGAGTCAAATGAATAGTTAAATGCCTCTTTTTGCATTTGCAACATATCAACAAAACTATTTCAAACTTAAATTTTACTTCTTTTGGCGTGCTCTGTGAAAAACCTGTAACTCTTATCACATCAAATGTCCTTGCCAAAATGAGAACAAATCTGCTTACTTCACTGTGTGTGTTAATCATCCAATTTCACCAATGATATGGAGGACGGATCCTACCAAAATCGGCGGTAAATACGGAATAAATGAATGGCTTGATAAAGTAAACTGGTTGAACTGGTATTGGTCTGTTTTGGACAAACTGTATCCTAACTGCCAGCTCCATTCAAACACACACACAAAGATGAGAATAAAGTATCACACCCACACATCCGATCTGTAACTTCAGATAAACATAACAACCTGAGAGCAAGTTGCAGTTTGTTGCAAAGCTGCAAGGCCACAGTGCCGACCACACCACAGCTCCTAAGTTCTAACAATCATCAAAGGAATCCTTACAAAAAAAAAACATCAGTAAGTATTAGAAAAGCTCTGAAGTTTGGATTTCTTTGCTCCTTTCCGATGCTCAGATCCGTAGCTATAACTGAGCCTAATGTGCAGCTATAGTGAAATAAAGAAAGTGGTCCAGTTGAGTAACCGTGACTGATCTCTTGGAGCTCTTATATCCACAAGTAGTTGAAGAATGAATTAACTCACATTTAATTCTCATGATTCTACATGCTGCTGTGTTTTACAGTGCTGAGGATGTTTAGTGGTGCCACCAGTAAAGCAGCAGGATGATCACATCTTGAAAGAAGGAATTTCTTACTTTACTCTCTAACCTAAATTTATTAAAGTGAAATTTGATCTTTCTCAAATTTTCACTGCGATATTAAATTAATAGAATAAAGGATTCCTTTATTTGAAAGTTTTTAGCGTCTTTTTATATGAAACAATGTTGACAATCTTATATTTGGTCACCTCACTAGACAGAAGCTGAAGCCTCTGAGAGTAATTCGTTTATTTATCTAGCTTTAGCCTAAAACTAAAGCTACAGACAGGTTTCTCTTCGCATCCCATCATTTCACTGCAGTAATTCCTGCAACATGTTTTCATTCTGCGGTGCCTGAGTCGCACCCCTAATGAGGTCAACACTGGATCCGGCACATTCAGATCCCCGTACGCCCTTACCTACTACATTTCTCACTCCTTGCGTTTCACTGAGTTGCACTGCAGAGAGCAAACAGAACCATAGTAGATCCATGCTGCTGATTCCACTTGACTATTGATGTCCTGTCAGACCCCAGAGGCCACTTATAGTGAGAGGAGACCGGAGTCAGCACTTACCGAGCCTCCAGGCGGTGAGGAAAAGCACACAACATGTACAAATAAAAAAAGGAGATTCAGGAAAACAAAAAATTGATCATTGTTGTACAGCTGTTGTAGCTCATATTAATTTTATGGAATGTTTTTCTTATTTTCACTCTTTGGGGAGCTTCAGCACCTCGAACGTCAGCTGGTCGTTTTGGTGGATGTGAGAAAATTTCACTTCCTGCCGTCTACAGAGAGGTATGCTGCTGCATCCCCTCAAATGTCCAAGTGCAATAAAAAAAAATGCTCAGATGTTTCACTTATTAACATCATCCTCCCCTTCCCTTTACGCTCTGAAGTGTAACAGGCACTCCGTTCCCAAACATGTTGTGAGGCAGCAGCTCACACTAGTGGGAGATCTGGGATTCTGACCTCCAAACATCATTGGTCAGCATAGCAGGGAGGGGGAGAGATACTGCAGTGGGCTTTTTTTTCTGCAGAGGACTGAGGGAACATGCTACATATCGCCCCTATTCATGTGCATTTGTACTCAGACCATCTCCGCTTGTTCTGCTTCACCAGAAAGGGTGACCTAATATCCTGTTTGCCTGAAAAGATCAAGCTAATAAAGGTTTTAATCTGCTATTTCACTTGTTTTCTGATTTCTTATTAAATCTTGTGGTGTTTGTTTGTCTCCTAGACATCTTATAAGTGAAGAAATCACAACTTCATGCATTAGATTTAATGTTAGGGTGAAAACAGACAAATAAAAAAATCAAAAAATATATTTTTTTAAAAAAGCATTCATCAGAAGTACGCTCACTGCTCACCTGTGTGCAATACTCCTCAGGATGCAGTGAAGATGATAACACTGTTTCCATCTGAGTTAATGTGCTTGCTTATATAATCTAGGTTCACACACGTCTTTATGTAACTGGAAGGGTAAACTCACTGTTTGTGTCGAGGCATCCCAACACTCCAGAGATCTGCTCTGCAAATGAGGGAGAGGAGCTTTACCCGGTCCAGTAGGATGAAGAATGTGGCACACGCGCTCCTGTTGACAAGGCTGCTGCCTCCTTCCATTTATCCATTTTGCAAGAGTGCATTCAGTCACAGGCAAGCAGGACACACCGGCTACAGTAGGTGGAAATTGTGGATCACAGCCACCTACTTGATCCACTTCCATCCAAATTGAAAGTTATTCTGTAGAGAGTCTCACCTCGTCCTGGTTGCTGTCATACTCCATGCTTCAGTTCTCCCCCTTCTGTCTCTGAGAGCACTGTATGATTCAGCTGGACGTCTTCTGGCACACCAGCTCTCTCTGCATCATTTCCTGCTTGTGATTTATATGTCAGTTCATTTCACTATCATTGTTCTGTCCTATAGGGTTTGCATATACAACCACAGCCACAAAGCTGACAGTAGAAGTTAGCTCTGCCTTTAACAGGACTTGTGTAGTTCAGTCTTTGGCACAAAGCCTTGTAATGTAAGCTGCTTCAGCTTAGCGGCAGCATAAACCAATCAGGTGGCCTGAGAGCTGTCCTAACAACAACCTGCTGATTATCAGAGGAAGGGATGAAGGGAAAAAACAGGAGGTAGGAAGGTGTTAATGTAGCTTAGTGTGGTGGAAATGTGTGGAAGGAATTTCCTAATTATTGTAAATCTACATGCTTTAATTTTACAACTGAAGGATTATATTACAATAAACACAAACATTAGCTTTAAAAAATCTTAAAGGGGCAGAATTGTGTATTTTCCAGGCACATAGTGCCTTTCTATAGCACAGCCAACTAATTGTTTACTTCAGCTTTAATAAAAATGCTGCATATATCAAATAGGACTTGAAAAACGTTTGACTTTGTAATTTAATGACTTGAAATTGGGTTTCTGTCTCTTTAAAAACTCCTGCTCTTCAGGAAGTCAACAACCTTTTCATCAGCGATGAATTAGTAGAAGCTCCTGTAAGGTGTTTGCTAATTGCTGCTGGCTAGTCTGAAGGAGCTGAGTGGAGGAGTCATGGTGGAGGGGAGCTTGGAGACTTCAGCTCCTAGGAGGAGCTGTGTTCTCACAGGCGGTGGTAGAGCCACCCAGATGTTTTGCACAGCTGCATGGTTGCTACAGGAGATTAAAATATTTTTCAGACATGCATGAAAGAATCACAGCAACACTGCTGGCATTTTATTTATTTATTTATTTTTTGATGAGGGAATAAGATTATAAAAGAATATAATGCTCAAAAAAGTAAATTTTATGTAAAACTGTCCTTTTAACTCATTTAGCAGACATAGGTGCTGTTAGATGGTCACACTGGGTCGGTGTCCTCCGTTCATCTGTTAGTGCATGGAAACTTTAGAGAAAGTCAATAAGATGTGCCACAGGGGAATTAGGGATAAAATACACACACAAAAACTGGCTTGAACTTGTTCTTGTTAGATACACACAGAACACTACTGGATAACATGCTGAGCAAAAGTATGTTCCCTCAAAGATTTCTTCTATTTTTGCCACTCAGAAGTTTTCAGAACATCTCTTCAACTTTATTTATTCTCCCTTAGCATTAGCAACAAACCAGATCCAAACTTGGATCTGTTAAGTTGCTGTGGAAGAAGTTTCCCCAATGTTTTTTTTTTTTTTTTTTTGATTGTTTAAAATCAGATCAACAGCCTCCTTTGGGTAACACCATGGCATCTGAATAGAATTTAAGGGCTTGGAGTAGGCCACTCCAGAATGTCCTTTATTAGAGCCATTCAGAGGAGGACTTGTTGGGCTGATTTTGATAACTGACTGTGCTACTTAATCTAACTGTCCTTCAACTTGAGGTCATAAACTGATAACCAGACAGTTTCCTTCAAGTTTTTCAGTAGAGTGAAAAACTCATGGATCCATCAGAGATGGCATATCTTCCAGGTCCTGAATCAGTAAAGTAGCCCAGATCATCACACTACCACCATCCATATGATGTTCTTTTCCTGAAATGCTCTCAGTTTTATGTCAGACCCAACACTGAATTGAACTGAAGTGAATGTGTTTGGTAATAGTACAAATGAAAGCAATATTAGCACAGTTTCATCACAGGACAACAAAACCAAAAAAAAAAAAAAATCTTTTCCCACAAATATAAAACGAACACAAAACTATCAAAACAACAACACACGAGACAGAAAAAACTAAACAAAAAGTGGAGAATATAAACAACAAAAAAGATGCTACACTGAATAAAATGGATTATAAATCATATTAAAATACAGAAGCAACATTACACATTTAGAATTCTTCATATAAGCCCTTTACGTTACTTTCAACTTATGTCCGTGTTCAGGGGCTTTATGGCACAGATAACTGCAACAGTCACTTGGTTGCCATGGACAATTTTCAGGCTGCTGTGACAATTATAAATTGCATATTAATACATGTAAAACTGTTAAGATGTTACTGGAGACTAGATCAGTTAGTGATTGCAACACATGACATATGGTTCGTTATACTTTGCAGGTTGGGTAAACCTGGCAGTTAACCCAGATTTTATATTTAGGCAGGATTATGGGTCTGTGTAACATTACATGAGCTGTTTGAAAAGGACATCATTAAACATGCTAACTACATCCGCTTGGGAACAAAACATGTACTTTGCATTGAGTTACTGTCATTGAAGCCAGGGAGAAAGTACATGCTTTGATTGATGACAATCTGGAAATATGGAATTTCCACTCGGTAGCATTACAGCTGATACTCTTTCAGCTACCTTCCTGTGATTTCAATTGCCTTTTGGACAGCTAACTAAAATGACTTATCATTTCTGGTGAACAATCTCATCAATGCAGGACGCTAATGGTGATAGAACAGAACAGGACAGTTGTGTTGAAACATGGTGGCTAAACATTACTGGGACGCCTTCAGCACCAGCAGCAGATCATTTCTGCTGTTCCATCAGTGCTGACCTTACAAAATGGACTTGCTAATTCCATTATGTTCAGATTTATTACTATTTTAAATGTCAACACTAATGCACTTACTTACAGCCTAAAACTGCAAGGACAACATGTGGAGAAGAATAAATCTATTTCATCACATTTGCTCACCACATTTATTAGGCTATGCTATACATCACTGTAAAAATGTTTTCTGATAAATTATGACCTTGGCCAATGAATGAATACACACAAAGAAAATTGGAATTAAAGTTACCATGTCAACGATGTACTGCTAAATACACATTATTGTGTATTTTTTTAAATATTTAATTTGACATTTTCATTATAAGTAAGAATGCTGAATCATGAATAAAGTAATGTTTGAGATGAACTAATATGTTAGAGCGAGCTAAAATGGCCCCCTGATTCTCCTAAATCTGTTTGGAGTTGCAGGGGCCACAGTCAGTTTTTTTTTTTTTTTTTTATGGTCTCCAGCATTTTATTCATCTGTGCAGAGAGCGGCTGACATTTTCAGTCAGATAGAATCGGCCATCTGATCACAGAAGAGCAATGGAGGAGACAAAGAAGAGCAACCAAACATTGGGAGGTTGTGTAAAAGTTTTTCTATTGTTTAGTTTTGTTTTTCTTTTGGCGATGGGATGCTGAGGAGAATAATCTTCATCTCACTCTACCCCGAACAACAGGGCTGTCAGTCCTTCATCTAAGATAACACAGCTGAATTATTCCTGTTCAAATGTTCCCTCATTACAACCACAAGTTCTAGTGTTGTTTATTACACTTGGTGTAATACACAAGTTGTGGTTAACTATGAAGTGGAACAGACATTAGAAAAGTTTTGAAATTTTATTTCATATTAATGGATGGAAATAGTAATTTGTCTTTCAGTACTCTTTACTTTTCTACCATGAATAGAATCTATCTGCTCTCAGAAGTCAACTAGTTAATTGTCCACCTGTTTGTAATTTAATCTTACTTTTAAGGCTGTTGACATGCTGTCACATCTGGTCTTTATGGAAGAGCAGCAAGAAGAAACCTGACGTCCCATTTCAAGTTTGCTCAAGCAATTTAAGGGACACAGCAAACATGTGGAAGTTGGTACTCTGGGCAGATGAGTTCAGGTTAAACTTGTATCCTTTTAACTTTGTGGTTGAAAACGAACACTGCCCTTCAGCTGAATGCGTTATCCTCCACAGTGAAACATGCTGTGGCAGCAACATGCTACGTTCTTCTTCAGTGAAACTGATCAGTTTCTAGGACAAGACAACAACAATCCTCAACATCCAGGCAGAGTTATAAGAGAACAGATCAAAGCATAATCACATTTTGCAACAGTCCTAGTCAAAGTCCAGACCTAAATACAACTGGGAATTTGAGGCAAGACCTAAAAGTTGATGTTTTTAGACATATCATTCTGACTTACCTTGAGCAATTCTGAAAAAAACAAAAGAATGGGTAAAAGTTTCAGTCCATAAATGTGTAAAGTTGACAGACATTCAGCTTTATTTTTAAAACGTTTTCTGTATGTCACATAAAATCTAAATTAAGGTTTATGTTTCCGATGGCTGCTTTGGAGGAAACAAAAATGTTGAAAAATTGAACCAACTGCAAAATTAAGAAAATAGTGCAACATTTTAGTGAGAAGCTCGGTCATGCGGGAGGGACTCAGAGTAGAGCCGCTGCTCCTTCACATCAAGAGGAGCCAGTTGAGGTGGTGAAGGTGTTCCTGGCACATCCCACCGGGAGGAGGCCCCAGGGAAGACCCAGGACACACAGGAGGGACCATGTTTCTCGGCTGGCCTGGGAACGCCTGGGGATTCCCCCGGAAGAGCTGGAAGAAGTGGCTGAGGAGAGGGAAGTCTGGGCCTCCCTTCTTAGGCTGCTACCCCCGTGACCCGACACCGGATAAAGCAGAAGAAAATGGATGGATGGATGGATGGATGGATGGATGGATGGATGGATAGATGGATGGATGGGTCTATAGTGCAACATTATCTTTACTGACAGTTATTTGTGTCGCCACACCACGAAAAAACATTCAACAGATGCAGATCAAAGTTTACCTCATTCAAACTGAAGAATTCCGTGTGGTACTAAAGTAGCACTTCGCCGCCCTCTAGTGGTTCCTCCAGTGCAAACTCGACCTTTAATGTCTATATTTTAAGTCATTTACGACATTGCGGGATATAAAAAAAATAACAGAAAACAAACATTTATTGGTAAATATTGTATTTAAAGAAAGAAAAAAAAAACAAGGAAACAAAGAAAGAATTAAAGACACAAAGAGACAAAGACAGAAAGGTGTGGCGGATCTGGGTGCGCCCAAACCCGGCCTGCTATTTTCATTTTAGTATCGCAGCTGAGGAATGTGTTCACACAGGACAACGTTCACTTCAGTGGCCATATGTTCTTGTACAACAGAGTGAGTGAATGAATACAAATAAGATAAAAAAAAATACATTTATGAGTTATAGTACTTATGCTTCTAAGCAGAGTTCCCCAAACTGTAGTGAAGTGAGAATATCATGACTACAATATATTTTTACTCAAGTAAAAGTAAAAAAAAAAAAGAGTGGGAATGCTTCACAAATAATATTCATTGACTAAAAAGGAAAAAAAAAATATGGTGCAGCAAAATTACTCCTAAAAGTACTTTTTTTTTTCTTTTTGAAAAAAGTTTTTAAGATTTATAGTAGATTTTAAATTGCAAACCAGAGCAGGAAAAAAAAAAAGGTAGATTATAGTCGCGAAATACAGCGGAATGGCCCTTTATTATTCCAATCGGAAACGGATCCTAAAAACTGAGCCACGTTCAGCCTTCTCTCTCCTAGGACGTCCCACTCTTACCTACCGCAGGACGCCGGCTGTACTGTGCAACTAATTCACCAAATACGAGGACATTTAGAACGCAAAACAACCTGCGGGGCACTGGTCAGCCATGTCTCGGACTTTATGACACAAAATAGTTCAAACGACATCAGACAAGCAAGGAAGTGAAACTGGAATCGGACCTTTTCCATTTCCTTGTTTTCAGACACTGCAGCTGCTCACATCCAGCGCACATTCGTGGCGACGATGTGAGGAAGGAAGCAGCCTGAAGTCACAAACCGAGACAAACGCCAACCGGTAAGGAGCTGCAGGCAGCTATCGATCGAAGCTATTAATCGTTCTGACAGTGTGAACAGTTAATGGTTTAAATTTGGTGAGACCGCTTTTAAAACCATATATGTGGAGCCAGAACAATGACTCAAGCGGAGTTGTTAGTTTTGGTAAACAGGAAAGTTCAGCTGAAGACTACAGAAGTTTTAGATGTTTCATGAAGATCTCAAAACTTTACAATTAGAATGGTCTTGTATCAACATCTCGTTCTGTTGTGACCACATGACTGTCTTGTGTTGTTATAAACAGATTTGATCTGCAGAGAAATGGATTCTGTGTAGCATATGAGGTGAACCCAGAGCTGCTCCCAGCCTCTTGCTTTGTGGTGCCCCCTCCTCTTCTGCCAAAGCAAGAAGTATTGTATTTTTCTTTGAATTTCTAGGGCCCTTGTAGATTGAAATATTCAAAATTTCCTATCTTTTTTCTAGAACATTTCTGAGCGTTTTCTAGCAAATGTTTGACTCTTCAAACTCAGAGATATCCAAGCTTTTTTTTCTAGAACATTTTTGGTGAAAATGCTTTTTTTCCCATGTCTCTAATGACCCTAATACACTGCTGTACATTTCTCCTTATTTGGTGGTGGAAATTCAATGCTCACGAAGGCGAAAGATTTCAACAGGATTAAAACAAGGAAACAAATAAAGCGAAATGAACTAAATGTAATAAGATGCAGTATAATACAGAACCAGCATTTCTACTATAAACTGTTGTTAGAGCAAGGCTTGCTGTTTTCTCATGCTGTACTTGGTTAATACAAAACACAAAGAGGTCTGACCTTACATGACAAGTTTTATTTTCCTGAGGGCGATTAAAAGCAGAAAATCCTTAACATCTGCAGAACTTCTTCCACATTTAGTTGAATAATTATCTGAGCTTGGAAGAGTTTCATCTTTTTCTGGAGGAAATGTGTTATTTTTGTGTAGCGTATATCTATGAACATGCATTGAGATGGCATTTATATAACACTGCACCATACAAAAAACACTACTCTATACAGATTTTTTAGTTTTTAAATGTAATTTCATGTTCTCAATCATCTTCTGGACCTTCCACACATTACACTCTACCTTGTTCTGTCTTCTCAGAGTTTCTTTGAAATGCTGCATGCAGCTAGATCCTGCTTCCCGACATGGGTCGTCCTTGTTTGCACCTTCACTGTGAGTCCGTATTATTGCGCCGCCTCCTTACAGAAGGCTACCTGCAGCGTGCAAGACGGCAGAGCAGACTGCAGCCACCTCAGGCTGAGCTCGGTCCCTCAGGATCTTCCCGGCGACATCACCGCCCTGGACATGTCTCACAACAGAATGACAGCGGCTCCCCCAGACTCATTCAAAAGATACGCAGGACTTTTGCACCTCAGCATCAGCTACAACAGCATCAAAACCCTGGATGAGGGCCTGTGCAGGAACCTCCCTCTGCTGCAGACCCTTAACTTGATGCATAATGAAGTGCATATACTCCTAAAGGAGAATTTAAAATACTGCAGCAATCTAACATGGCTGAATATGGCTAGCAACCGGTTAAAGCTGGAAGGAGAACCCTTCTCCTTGCTTCAGGTACATTGGATTTAGGTTGGATTATTAATAATTGATGGTAAAAATAAAATGAGAGGTTAATAGAATGTATGCAGTTAAATACAGGTACACTCAATAACTCAAATTTACTTCCAGTCAGTTTATTTTAGTTGAAACAAAGAAAGTCATACACAGACACACAACAAACAGTGTCAAATTTCTAGTGATTATTTCAGTTAATTTTGATCATAATGGGTTAAAGCTGTTTAAAATAGAACCAGCTGAGCTAGAATATAACCCTCTCTGTTCCACTGACCAAGTATAAACTCTGCAGAAATAGACATGCTGTCCTGTAGACAGGCATTTCTGTTTTTAAAATCCCTTTTCTTCAGTCGTATGTAATGTTCAGATTTCAAGAAAATTAAGCTTAACACATAACACTGGTCAACAGCCAAAAAGCTGTCTGGAGTTTTTCAACTGTTTTAGGGTCATGTTGATGAGCTGAATCCAAAAATCACACTGGTTTTGCTCAATCAGGTCAACTGTCTTAACTATGGAGCAACATGAGTATCAAAATGCACGACTTGTTCTCACTTCTGGATCAATGAGTGATGAGCAGGAGGAGAGATTCCATCAGGACAGAAGAGAGATGGAGAATTTAACACAACGAAGATGAAATGTTCACATGTACTTACCCTTATCAGTGTTTATTACTCAATTTACAGAAATTCAAGTTTGTGATACACTCTGTTAGAAAACTTTTTTTTTTCTCCTAAGACCTTTTTTGGATGAGAAATATTAACAGAAATGAATTGATAATGTCACAAAAATGTCATCAATTCAGTCAGAAGATCAGATTTCTCTAAATCAAATTAGAATAAAAACCTGACCTGATTGAGAAAAATAGATGTCATTTTTGGATTCAGCGTTGCAAAATAATCCTAATTCAGTCTTAGGTTTTTTAGGTCCAGGCTAAAATACACCAACGTTATAAAAAAACATCAGGGTTTTTTTTATAAGGTTTCATGCTCTGCTGTTTTCCTTCTCCTTTGCTGACAAACAGAACCTGAAATATCTTGACGTCTCCATGAACAACCTGAATTCAGCCAGGCTTGGCTCACAGCCTCAGCTGCCCAGCTTGGAAACCCTAGAACTCCAACACAATACCTTCAACACTCTGAAAAGTGAGGATTTTTCCTTCCTGAAGGATTCACCCCTCCATGTCATCAACCTGATGTCGTCCACGTCCCTAGAAAAAGCAAGTTGTTTACCCAGAATGGGAACTGAAATACTGTTGTCAAATTTGGAACTGGTAGTTGTAGTAGCACTCAAATTTCAGTTATCTCTTTTGTTTCCCCATTTCTGTCTCGTCATAAATGGTGTGTGTGTGTGTGTGTGTGTGTGTGTTTTTGTTTGTTTCTTGCAGTTGGAGCCTGGTTGCTTTAAGCCTGTTCCAGGCCTGCGTACGTTATTCCTCAATGGCAGCAGTAAGAGCTTCAAGTTAATCTCTGATCTCTGTTCAGAGCTGTCTGAAACAGCGATCAGTGCCTTGTCTCTGAAGAACATCGGACTGAAGAATCTGACAAACAAAACCTTCTCAGGTTTGAAGAAAACAAACCTCACCTTTCTGGATCTGTCTGGCAATAGCATTGGTATAATTGAAGATGGCTCGTTTCAGTGGCTTTCTAAACTTCAGACTCTTAACTTGACCGGCAATAGCATTAAGCACCTGACACAAAACACTTTTCAAGGCTTAAAGATGTTGAAAAACCTACAGCTGACTAAAGCGCTGGTGAAAAGTCAGAAACCCTCTCCCCCTGTTATTGAGGATTTCACGTTTCAACCACTAAGCAACCTTGAAAGCCTGGTGTTACAAAACACTCCATTTATCAACGTCACAGAGAATACCTTCAAAGGTATGATGAGTCTGACAGATCTTGACTTGAGCTGGAGCAATTCTATATTCACAAGCAAAAAACTCTCCAGTAAGTTCTTTGCCTCTCTTGCCGATTCACCCCTCAGGAAGTTAAACCTAGAAGGAAATGCTTTGGTGGGAATTGAACCCGGGAGCTTCTCCTGTCTGAAAAGTCTCTCCATTCTTCTTCTTGATCGTAATTATATTCGTCAAACATTCAGCGGCAAAGAATTGGAAGGTCTCGCTCAGTTACAAGAGCTTCACATAAGCAATAACGTCCAGCAAATTAATCTGACCGCGGAGACATTCGCCAGTGTGACTGACCTTAGAGTGCTGATGCTGGGAAAGAGTCTACAAGCCGAAACCTTGAACCAGGATTCCTCTCCATTTCGGCCTTTGTCCAACCTCACTGTATTGGATCTCAGCAACAACAATATTGCGAACATCAGAGAGAATTTGTTAGAGGGCCTTGAGAACCTCCAGGTCCTGAAGCTCCAACATAACAACTTAGTCAGGTTGTGGAAGATGGCAAACCCTGGTGGGCCTGTCCTGTTTCTCAAATACACACCCAGGCTGGTAAGCTTTGAGATGGATTTCAATGGGATGGATGAGATTCCAAGAGAAGCTTTCAGGAATTTGAATCAACTCAGGCAGCTCAGCTTTAGCAACAATCTTTTGAACAATTTACGGGTCTCGGTGTTTGACGACCTTACGTCTCTTAGGGTTTTACGTCTGGAGAAGAATTTTATCACCTCTGTCAGGCCAGAGGTGTTCAGAACTCCCATGAGCAACCTCAGTGTCCTTGTAATGGGAAAAAACCCATTCGACTGTACCTGCGAGAGCATCCTTTGGTTTGTCGCGTGGTTGAACAAAACTAACGCTAGCGTGCCAGGTCTCAGAAACCAGTACATGTGCAACACCCCGATACTATACTTCAATCACTCCGTCATGGACTTTGACCAACTTTCCTGCAAAGACATGGCCCCATTCCAGGCCTTTTATGTGCTGAACACCACAGCTGTTTTAATGCTGATTCTCACTGCCCTTATTTATCGATTCCACGGCTGGAGGATCCTGTTCTACTGGAACATATTGATCAATCGCACATTAGGATTTAGTGACGACAAAGTGGAGGAGGGCAGAGAGTTTGAGTATGACGCTTATGTCATACACGCTGAGGAAGACACCCGCTGGGTGGAGAGACGACTGGTTCCTTTGGAGAACGAAACCTGCAGGTTTTGTTTGGAGGATCGAGATTCTGTCATCGGCATGTTCCAGGCTGACTCCATCATGAATAATATGAGAAAATCTAGAAAAGTCTTGTTTGTGGTGACCGAACGTCTTCTCAACGATCCTTGGTGTAGACGGTAAGTCAAACACACATTGCTCATTTTTATTTATGCCGCATTGGGGCAACTTCAAATGTTGTTAACTAGCTACAAATTATAAAGCTTTGCTATTTAAAGTAACTTCATCTTCTAAATTTGAGGTGAAGAAGAATTTAAAGGGGCAGTATCATGTAAAATTGACTTTTTGAGCTTTACATCATGTTAAGTTATTTCTAAAGTGTTGCTGTGATCCTTTCATGCCTCTCAGCTGTGCAAAATGCCCATGTTGGACTCTTCATTGGAGCTGCAGTCTCCCAACTTCTGCCTCACAGTGCAGGCCTCCCTCGTTACTCTCCCAATCTTCTCCTTCAGACTAGCCAGCAGCAATTAGCAAACACCTGGTAGAATCGCACATTTGCTGAGCTCATCATAGGAGCTACTTCTCAGTGAAATGCTGGTAAAACGTTGTTAAAGGGTTAGTAGAGGAGCCATGTTGTGATGACCTCCTAAAGGCGGAGTTTCAGAAAGAGAGAGTTTTGAAAGATACAGAGGTGTTACATATCAAAGTCAAATTTCTTTTAAGTCATATACAGTATTTCTAGAACAACTGAAGTTAACAAAGTTACTGGATTGTGCTATAAAATGGCACTATGTGCCTGGAAAACCCATATTACTGCCCCTTTAAAAATATATTTAAAAAAAGTAGTGTAGGGAAGTTATACATGAAAACTGTTTTCTGTAGCAACATTTGAGTCATTATCAGTTTACTTTTTTCTTGTTCACCTCATGTAAGCTGACTCCACCATGTTCAGACCAACACTGTGTTGGCTTAGTGCCAGATCCTGCAGGTCTTTTCTAATGCTCATTAAAACTGGCTCTTTGTCATTGGTGTGTGTTTAAGCACAGACTAAATTTAGAATAACGTTGACACCTACCTCATAGTACTTTTTGAAGAAAATAAGTAACTGCTTTCTTGATTTCATAACATATCTTTTAAATCGCACCTGTTTTTGTGAAAATAATAATTGCGCTCTTTAAAGCTTTGTCACCACTTGATTTTTTTTCTTGTCCTTATTCAGATTTAAAGCCCACCATGCACTTCAACAGGTCATCGAAGCCAGCAGAGACTCGGTTGTCCTGATTTTTCTGCAGGATGTTCACGACTACAAGTTATCTCGCTCACTGTTCCTGCGCAGAGGCATGCTGCATCGAAGCTGCGTCCTGAACTGGCCTCCGCAGAAGGAGAGAATCCCAGCCTTCAACCAGAAGCTTCTCATTGCTCTCGGAATGACTAATCGACTGCAGGAGTGACTGTTTTCCAGGTGTTGACAGGCTTAGATGCGATTATGGTTTCCTTTTTGCACTATTTTCTGCTTTCTGCCTAGATATTCTGCTTGCACAAGACTTGTTCAGCCAAAGAGTAGAATTTGTGTTGTACTTGAACAGTGAGGTAGAAGTTGACCACATAACAGAATGATGTCACAGAATGTGACATCATTCAAGCAAGGAACATAATTATGGCAATGCATGGGGGAATGTTAAAATGCATCAGTGTTTACAACTACAGTGTTTAAGAGCCACATTAATCCAAATCATGCTTGATTATGTTATCCAAAAATTTGATACATACATGGTGACCTACTTTCATTTGTTAGCAGCTTTTACCACATCATTCAGTTTATAACTTTTTGGAGAGAAATGACAGTGGCCTACCAAAAGGAAGACATGGCTTCTATTACCGACAGGGCAAGAAAATTTTGGGATTTTATTTAAGTATTTAGGATCAGTATTGGATAAATGTTTTTAACAAATGGTCTGGAATCACTCTAGGTTATGTAAAAAAAAAACAACCAAACAACAACAAAAAAAAAAAAAATACTTCACTATCTTGTAGGAGAAATTATAGAGACTGACCTGACGGTAAATAATCAGATTGGATGAAAACCTAGAGTAATGTTAAAGTAAGAAAATCAATCCCATTTTATCCTGGACTACTTTAGTCATTGTCTCTGTTTTCTAATCCCACATTGTAATAATAACATGTGAATAATTAAAGTTTACTTCTATATCTCTTCCTCTCTGCTTTTCACAGTTAGCAACCACACAAATGCATAACTTTGCAATAAAAACAAAATAAACACACTGGTAGCTCATCTTCAGAAGTATTTTCTGGTTATTGTTCTGTAACTCCTCCTGACTGGTGGATTTAGCTGGTGCACTTCTGGACCAACCATTCCAGGTGTTGAACCAGGGACACATGTAGACTCCGGCCCTCGAGGCCTGGAGCTGAAGACCTCTGGTATAGATAGTGATATTAATTTTCTTGTCCATTGTCTTTTCTCAGAAACAAATGTTTGGGCTATCAAGCCAAAATCATCAAAATGAACTGAAATAAATGCTTGAAATATAACACTGTGTGTAATAAAGAATTTATTGAAACTATTATTATTAAGTTAATTAGTAAGATGATATAATGTATTGAGATGCACTTTACAGCCCAGCATCAGCTGTGTGGTCCTGACATCTTGTGGTTACTTGACATTATTGCAGCATTTACTGGTTTTATAACACAAAGCAACTCTTTTCAACATGACGGTTTTGATGCCTTATAAGCATGTTTGATTATGAAATAGCTTTACCAAGTGTCATATATAGTAACATTTTTGGATAAGAAAGAATATAATATCTGGATAATTTGTTCAACAGCATAGCACAATAGGGTGCTATTATAAAATATGAATATTTTTCTGCACAATGAATGCAAAATTAGCCAAAAGATTTTTATGAAAGTCTTTCTGAACTTAGTGCATTTTCTCAAAAAAAAAAACAAAACTAAAATTCCACAAATATTAAAGAAAACATCACAGATGGACAGATGTAACCAAAATATCAATGTTGATGCCAAGTTGATCAATAAGGGATCAATAGTAGCATAAGATAGATATTTTAGTACCAGATTCTCTCTCAAAACATTATTTACTTTTGTATTCAAATTTATCAACTCTAGCTCAAATATATTTTTATTTCCTTTCAAATGGTAACATTGTGCATTTTGCAGTTTTTTTGTTGTTACTGTTTGTCATGCTGTGTTGTTGAACTATTTTGTAGACACCTATAAACTTTGTACAAATGCTATCCCAGGTATTAACAAATTCATTCAGAAAACAAAAAAAAAACACCTGAAAGTCAAACTTAAATAAAAAAAAGTTGGCATCAGTATTGGAGATACTGGCCCTTTGTATCGGATCGACACCAAAACGTGCAGTATGGGACCTCTCTAGTAAACATCCTTAAATCTGTTGCATTCTAATGCTTTAAACAAAGCCAGCTGCAGTGCAAGCAGCAGCTTTATAGATGCTCACAGTGATACTTTCTAAATGTTCAAAAGTAAATTTAAACAAAGCTTTAAAAAGAGCATTGTGTGAGAATTATTAGCAATAACATTTTCACCTTACTGATATATAACAGGTCAGATTCATTCAGGCGTTTTTATGAACATGACTTTGAGAGTCTTAAACTTATGTGGAAAAATGTTCTGTATTTCAAAATGACAGTTGTAGGCTATGCAGAAGAAAAGCAGAAAATACATACAACATACAGTTTAAAGGAAGAAAATAAAACCTGATTAGATTCTGCAGGAGCAGTGAGAGGTTAGCTTATCTGTCCCGATGGTACTTTGTCCATGCCTGCTCCTTTTATCATTCCTCTTTTATTGATAATAATTCACCTGAGTGAAGTTACCCCCGCCGCACCCCCACCTTCTTTAAATCTCAAACATTTGTGCAGCAAAAATTTGTGTTTGTGCCGCTTTAAAATTATAGTGACACGAATAAAATTTTTGGTTGTACAAACCAGTACAAACATTTGATGTAAATTCTGTTTGATTTTCTAAAAGTGGGGCGATTGGTTGAACTTTTGACCTTTAAACTTTATTAATATCTTCAAAGCCAAAGCAGCACAAAACAAAAATGTTTGCTGCACCAACCAGCACAACGTAGTTGAGTTGGTTGACAGCAATTTTATATTATTTAAAGAAGATGGGCGTGGCTGGTTGACCTTTCATGACCTCTGGAAACATTTCTTAATATCTTTAAAATGATAGTGGCACAAGCTAATATTTTTGCTGCACAAACGTAGCACAAACGTTTGACACCAATTTTGTCTGATTTGAAGAAGGCGCGGGTGGGGGCGTGCAACTTCTCTCAGGTGCCATTTAATCCCAAGTTCTATAATTCTTAGACTTAAATTTATTTTATTATCGTTGCACAAAGACACAAGACAATGAAATTGTAGTTCTATGATTATTCTGTCTTTTTTCCCGCTGACATTTTTTCTATGCCATGCCTGTTGCAAATATCCAACCGATTATAAAGTTGTGTTGGTTTAACATAATTCCTGGTCAAAGCAGTAATGTGAAGAACTATAGAACTTCTGTCTTCAGTCAGAAGTTTTTTTCAAATTTGCTGCAATACAGACTGCTACAAGAGATCTTTCCTGCCAACAACCATCACATTCTACAGTAACTCTTTGAGGGAATTTTAATTAATATGAGTTCCAACAATATTTAATTTTCGTTTGGGATCAATATAGTATTTTTGAATATTAAAGATTCAATGACAGCATTGCTAATTTTTGCATTTTAGAAAGTTCTGTTTTTGTCCTTGTGTGAAATTAAAGCAAAGCTTGTTGAGCTGAGAGACGGAGGAATTTTACTGTACATGTAGCCACATGCATTAGCCATCAACTGTAAAACGAAAAAACAACATATTCATAAAAGATAAATGACACAGATACCTCTGCTACATATTAACCAGTCAGGTTTGACATTGTGCAAAATGTTGATGTTCCTGCTATTCAGTGAGATAATGAGCCGAACAAAGTTCATGATCTGGACCAGCCAGAGCTGGTACAACATGAATCATTAACACTTTTATGGCATCATTTCAGCAAATAAAACTCACCATATTTAATAACAGTTTTACATGAGTGTAACTCTGTCCACTGTTGTGGATAACCCTTTTGTTTTAAGCTATTAATGAGAAAAAAATAAATAAAATAAAAAATCAGGTTACCTGATGGCAAACAAATCTAGTACAAAGTCAACCTTTACCCTGTAAGCTATGAACAGATTGGCCAAAGAGGGAAGGAGCAGTGAGGGCAGTGCCTTTGTCTCTCTCTATTAATATTCAGGACCCATAAGGACAAGCTGGTGCTCATTTCTGAGCATTCAAACAAGTTGGACAGTCAGGATAAAAAAAAAAAATGGCTGTTTTACTGGGAAGCTACAGTTTGCCATTTCTGGGAGCTAGCATCTTCATCGCAGCTCTGACCTACATCACCTACAAGCTGCTGAGCGGTTACCTCCATAAATGGTTCGAAATGAAATCCATTCCAGGGACGGGTTTCACGTACCCCTTCATTGGAGACGCACTGATGTTCAAAACCAACGCAGGAGGTAAGAAATGTGCCAGAGGACCGTAATGTGAAGTACATTTTCCTTCTGAGCAAACCGTTTCTGTCTGCGCCTTGTTTCAGATTTCTTCAGTCAGATTATGGGTTTTACTCAGGAGTTCAGAGATGCACCGCTGTTTAAAATCTGGGTTGGACCAATTCCCTTTGTTGTCCTATTTCATGCTGAAAATGTTGAGGTATAGCAGCAACACAACATACCGACACTTCACAAAGAGTACAGTGAGAATATCATAGAAAGGTTTAAAAAAAAAGTTCAAAAGCTTAAGTCATATACTATATGAAATAATTGTACACATAGAGTAATATGTATCAAGTACTTATTTCTTTTTTATTTTGACTCTTTTTTTAAAAACAAAAGTAGCAAACTTTTGGAAAATTTGTCCCTTGCTGTACAAAACATGCAAGATCTTTTTGCAAAAAGTATTGCATCAGTGGAGCGTGGAGTGATTGCTCCAGATTGCTGCATTGCTGTCTCTGGTGTTTTTCATCTTCCTTCCAAACAGCGATGTGGTTTAGATTAGGTAACATAAAATGTCATTCAGTTACAGTGATATCATGGTAATCACCCCGGCCAGTTGTATTTCTGCAAATATGGCCATGTGCAATGTCCTGCCCCAAATGAAATTATTGTCACAGTCCTCTCAAAGGTGGTTTCATCCCACTGGCTTTTGAACATATAGCAACCACAGTTTTTCCTTCCACTCAACCTTCCAGTAATATACCTGAACTAACAGCTTATTTAACAGTGAGTCAATTAGTGCCTGTGTTGCTGTCCAATCAGCAGTTTGTCATCGCAGTTGTTTGGCTATGAAAACATTTCCATCTAAAAATCCTGTAAGAAATGATCTGAGAAACTGATTTTGGTTAACGGCAAGCCAAGATCATCACAATGAACAGAATCAAACACCTGAAATGAATAGCTCTGTGTGTAGTAAGTTGCTCAAGTTTCACTGTCAGAACTAAATTGGTCCCACAAATGTGCTCTTCACCATTTTAATTTACTGAGCTGCAACAGCATAAATAAAGTGCAAGGCTCACCAACTGAAAACAAGAGAAGATGTTGGATTTGTTTTTAGAATTATTTAGTACCTTTAACATAGCTACAATAAAATTATTTACAAAAAAAAGCCAAGCTCTTACATTTGTAATGAGGTGGAAGCTACACTGAGATCTAACCATGGCTTTGGGATGCATTTGATCTTTTATCCAGTTTCCCATTGACGATGATATGTTTCATTCTCACCCTGTTATGATTCAAACGGTGTAACAGAGTCTCAACGACCTTCTGTCTAGTTCAAACCTGCTTCTGCAGCCAGGTTTGGAGTCTGCGTTAGGCTGAGCTCAGAGATGGTCTTCACAAAGTTATTTCTAGTAATTGTGGTTGAAATGTGCTACCTTTGTGACTGACCAATTTTTATCACCTAAACTGTCTTTTGTAGAAGATTCTGGGTAATCCTGTTCACCTCACCAAGGCTTTTGCTTACAAATTTCTCCATCCTTGGCTTGGAACCGGCCTTTTGACCAGGTACAGATGTTACGTTCACACAAGCAACAAAAAAATCCATTACATAGTAGAAACTATGTAATGGTCCTATGATAAGCCTTATCAAACTATGATAAGTTTGATAAGGCTTATGCTACTAAAAAAAACAAAACCAATCTGTCAGTCTGATATGAGCTGCACATTGGCATTGCTAAACCACTAATGTTATAAATTAAACTTTCAACATTAAATAAAATTTTTTTGACCAACATAGTCGTAGGTATTGCTCGGAGTCGTGGCATAGATAGAAAACAGTTTGTCTTTTTTTCAGCACTGGGCAAAAGTGGCGACAAAGAAGAAAGATTTTGACTCCGACCTTCCACTTCTCCATCCTCACCGACTTTCTGCAAGTGATGAATGAACAGGCGGAGATCCTGGTGGAGAAGTTGGAGAAAAAGGCGGGGAAAGGTTCTTTCAACTGCTTCAGCGACGTCACCCTCTGTGCGCTGGACATAATCTGCGGTGAGTGGATGCTGCGGTTTTACAACAAAAAGACAATATTCTGATGCAGTCTCGTAATAAGGTCAAAATCAAATAATGTGAATGCAAGGAAAAAAGTAATAAAGAGAAAACAAAAAAAAAAAGAGAAATAGAGCAGAGATTTATTTAACACTAAAGACTAAAAATCGAAGACAACCAGTTCAGCAGAAAGTAGAAAGAGCTTTGCTGGGTTTATCATTTGCTGTAAGAGAACAAGCCTGGTTTCTTTTGGTTTCTGATGTTCTGATTTAATATATAATTGCAGATGTTTTGCCAGAGCTAACAGAGATACTGCCCATGTAGTTCATACTGCTGCCACTCAAACAGCATCAATTTTTCTACTCTATAATGAGACATTACATGTACAGTTAATGAAAGAATCTGCTCAAATGGCTGTAAAACGAATAAAAAAACATCATATTCTCAAAGACTGATGGTCTTTGTGGCTCGCTACATGTCTCATGTTTATATCCTCCAGAGCATGTCTGTATTGAATATGTAATGAAAAGAGGATATGAAAGGGGCAGTATTATGTATTTTCCAGGCACAAAGTGCCATTTTATAGCACAGTCAAGTAACTCTGACACCTTCAGTTGTTATAAAAATTTTGTAAATATCAAATGTGACTTAATGAAATTGGGCCTCTGTCTCTTTAAAAACTCCTGCTCTTTCTTAACCTCTGCCTTGAGGAAGTTGTCACAATATGGCTTCTCTATTAATCCTCTAACAACATTTTTACCAGCGTTTCACTGAGAAGTAGCTCCTATAATGAGCTCAGCAGATGCTCAGTTCCACCACGTGTTTGCTTATTGCTGCTGGCTAGTCTGAAGGAGCTGAGTGATGGAGTCACCTATAAGGCGGTGATAGGTCCACCCAGGCATTTTGCACAGCTGAATTGTTGCCACGGGAGATTAAAGGATTCCTCAAACATGCATAAAACAATCATAGCAACACTCCAGGTATGCTTTTGATGAGGGAATGACGTAAAGCTCTAAAAAGTCGATTTTACATAATACCCCTTTAAGTTTGTCTAATCATTAGATACGTGAAACTGGGATGAAAAAGAAAAAAAAAGGCATATATGGTGGAAAGCTGGTTGGAATTGTTAAAATGGGCAAACCAAGACTGGCTTCCAACATTTTTGTACAGGTTAGATTTTGGTGGACTTATGGGCTTAAAGGGCCTTTAACTCCCATCTCCGGCAGAACTTTGAACACGTTCCGGGGAGGCGGGACATTGAGTCTGAGTGGACCATGTTCCATGCCTCCATTGTCGAGGCAGCTTATCGGAGCTGTGGCCGCAAGGTTGTCGGTGCCTGTCGTGGCGGCAACCCTCGAACCCGTTGGTAGACACCTTCAGTGAGGGATGCTGTCAGGCTGAAGAAGGAGTCCTATTGGGCCTTTTTGACCTGTGGGACTCCAGAAGCGGCTGATGGGTACCGGCGGGCAAAACGGCATGCGGCTCGGGTGGTTGCTGAGGCAAAAACTCAGGTGTGGGGGGGAGTTTGGAGAGGCCATGGAGAAAGACTTCTGCGCGGCTTTGAGGTGATTTTGGTCCACCATCCAGTGTCTCGGGGGGGTGGGAAGCAGTGCAGCACCAACATTGTTTATAATGGGGATGGTGTGCTGCTGACCTCAACTCGGGACGTTGTGGGCCAGTGGGCAGAATACTTCGAAGACTTTCTCAATCCCACCAACATGCCTTACATTGAGGAAGCTGAGCCTGGGGACTCTGGACTGGGCTGTCCGATCTCTGGGGGTGAAGTCACCGAGGTGGCTAAAAACTCCTCGGTGGCAGGGCCCCGGGGTTGGATGAGTTTCGCCCGGAGTTCCTTAAAACTCTGGATATTGTAGGACTCTGCAATATTGCATGGACATCGGGGGCAGTTCCCCTGGATTGGCAGACTGGGGTGGTGGTGCCCCTGTTCAAAAAGGGGGACTGGAGGGTGTGCTCCAATTACAGGGGTTACACTCTGAAGCCTCCCTGGCAAGGTCTATTCAGGGGTTCTGGAGAGGAGGGTCCATAGGATAGTCAAACCTCGGATTCAGGAAGAGCAGTGTGGTTTTTGCCCTGGTCGTGGAACATTGGACCAGCTCTACACCCTCAGCAGGGTCCTGGAGGGTGCATGGGAGTTCACCCAACTGGTCTACTTGTGTTTTGTTGACTTGGAGAAGGCGTTCGACCGTGTCCCTCGGGAAGCCCTGTGGAAGTTCTCCGGGAGTATGGGGTACCGGGCCCTTTGACACGGGAGGTCAGGTCCCTGTATGACACCGGTCAGAATCTGGTCCGCATTGCCGGCAGTAAGTCGGGCTCGTTTCTGGTGAGAGTTGGACTCCTCCAGGGCTGCCCTCTGTCACCGACTCTGTTCATTACTTTGATGGACAGAATTTCTAGGCGCAGCTGAGGTGTTGAGGGGATCCATTTCGGTGGCCTTAGGATCTCATCTCTGCTTTTTGTGGATGATGTAGTCCTGTTGGCTTCATCAAGTCGTGATCTGCAGCTCTCGCTGGATTGGTTCGCAGCTGAGTGTGAAGCGGCCGGGATGGGGACCAGTGCCTCCAAATCCGAGGCCGTGGTCTTCTGCCAGAAAAGGGTAGAGTGCCTTCTCCGGGTCAGGGGGTGGGGGTGTCCTGCAGATCGCGGATACAAGCAGCAGAAAGCCAAGACACTCCGTAGGGTGTCTGTGCTCTCCCTTACAGACAGGATGAGAAGCTCGGTCATCCGGAAGGGACTTAAAGTAGAGCCGCTGCTCCTCCACATTGAGAGGAGTCATTTGAGATGGCTCGGGCAACTGGTCAGGATGCCTCCTGGACGCCTCCCTGGTGAGGTGTTCTGGGCACGTCCCACCGGAAGGAGGCCCGGGGGAAGACCCAGGACACACTGGAGAGACTGTGTTTTTCGGCTGGCCTGGGAATACCTTGGGATTCCACTGGAATAGCTGGAAGAAGTGGCTGGGGAGAGGGAAGTCTGGGCCTCCCTTCTTAAGTTGTTACCCCCGTGACCCGACCCTGAATAAAGCGGAAGAAAATGGATGGAAATGTATTTCAGAAAGATTTCTTGCTTTCCATGGTTTCCTTTGCCAGAGAAGTTTTGCTTATTTCAGTAAAATAACAAAACAGTACAGTCGTCTGAGTGACTGTTGAATTATTTTGTTCCAGCTCTCTGTATTATTTAAACTTTCAGTTTCCTATAAACTTGAAGTTTTGTCTTTGCAGTATTTTCAAGTAACATGTTTTCCTTTTTAAGACACGTTTTACTTTGGTTTTGAAACTGTACGCAAAGTAAAGATGTGCAACTTAATATACATTCATTTTTTATTAAATAGTAGACTAAAAATGTGTGTGTGTGTGTGTGTTTGTGCACAAATATCTTGATATGCAAAACTTCTTTGCTCTCTGTTCAGAAACTGCAATGGGAAGGAAAATTTATGCACAGAGTGATTCAGAGTCAGCGTATGTCAAGTGTGTATACAGGTATGCTTTTTAGCTTCCTCACAGACAAATGTGAAACGTCAAATCTTTGAAATAGTATCTGGTCATAAAGCGCAGCAATGTGTGCTGCTTTCAGGATGAGTGACATCGTCAGCCACAGACAGAGGACGCCCTGGTTTTGGCCCGACTTCATGTACTACTACTTCGGTGAGGGGAAAAATCACGACAAGACCCTGAAGATCCTCCATTCCTTCACCTATAAGGTGAATTACTGAGCCAGGACTGAGCAGACAGCACAAGAGCTTCACATCGTTCTTAACAACGTCTGTGTGCAGGTGATAAAGGAAAGGTCTGAAAACTTGTCCTACATTGAATCAGACAGCGACTCTGACCACGGCAAGAGGAAGCGACAGGCTTTTCTGGATATGCTCCTGAAAACCACGGATGAAGACGGCAACAAGCTGAGCCATCAGGACATCCAAGAGGAAGTGGACACTTTCATGTTTGAGGTTGGTGGTGAGACCAGTAGGTTATTTTAAAAAAGAAAAAAATATCACAAACGCATGTTTTCTTTTCCAGGGTCATGACACCACGGCTGCCTCCATGAACTGGGCCCTCCACCTGCTGGGAACCCACCCTGAGGTGCAACGAAAAGTTCAACAAGAGCTGCACGAAGTGTTTGGTAACATTAATACGGCCCGTCGTTTTCTTCTTCACTTATTAACTTGGTTAATATTCCAGCCCAAAGGATTTTGAGTCATCTTTATTCACACTCTTTGTTCTCCCCTAAATTTAGCAACCATGACCACCTTTTCTTAACATATAACTACTCTCTTTAAAAACTATTGTCTCTGCAGTGTGGAATAATGTACAACGCTTCCATGCAGTTCTCTGTAGTTTGAGCAAGAAGGCCTTTGAGCTGCAGTAAATGCTAATTTTGTAGCAGCTGAAGGAACAAAAAATGCCCCGAAGTGCAGGAGCATTAATTAAGCCATAATTAAATCTTGTACTGAACAGCTCAATTTCCTCTTTACACCCAGAGCAAACATCCTTATCCAGCATACAGAGCCTCGCACCAGGACCTGCTACCTCATTATTTTAATGGGATTTTATGAAATAAAACAGCTATAAAGTGAAAGGAAAAAGGATCCATCCGTCCATCCAAAGGTCCATCACAAGCCAAAACAGAGACAACCACAGAACATTGTGGCCTGCGTTTGGTGGAAAATTAATACAGTTCTGAACGCACCAACCACACCTTGAGTCACAGCTTCACGCTGTGGACTTGGTTTTCTTCAGCAGGAACATGGAACCTGTTCAGCATTTCAGAGCTCATGGGAAGAAACATGGAGTTTTTACACCTGCATTTGTTTAGTTTACTTTGTCTCGGTTGCTGTGTGAAGGTACGTCGGGCCGACCCATTAACATGGAGGACCTGAAGAAGCTCAGGTACCTGGAATGTGTGATCAAGGAGGCTCTGCGGTTGTTTCCCTCGGTGCCTTTCTTCGCTCGAAGCCTATGTGACGACTGCAATCTGAGTGAGTCACACACTACAAGAACACCTCGGATTAACATGAGCATACTGTGGTAGTTGTTCAATAACACACGTTTAAATTACATTGTCAAGGGAAGCTGTGCATGCATCACGATGGGTGTTGCTGTTTGTTTGTTTGTTTTGTATGTGTCTTATTATTCCTAGGGGCTCCAGGTCAGTTCACCCGTCATCACTTTATATCACCACTTGGTACCTGTGGATTACAAAAAGCCACAAGTAATCAGAATTAAGTTCAAATTGTACTTATAATCTGATCCACATGTACATAGTTTTATAAGGATATTATATAGCATCCTATTTCCAATGATACTAGCTCTCAATTTATGTCTGGAAATATGGAAATTTGCATGATCAAACTGGTTTCACAAGGCCACCATTCCCTAAAAAAGATTGGGTATTTTAAAGAAAATTTCTTTATATCATCTTTTGTCAAAATGTGTAAGAAATGTTGCCTGTCAATTCCTACCACATCATTTCTCATGTGCTTCCCAATTAAAACAAATTAAGAAACAGAAGCACTTCAGCTTAGTTCTTCCTCAAAGCACATGTCAAATGTTTACAGTAGGGTGCACCGATTTATCGGTCAGCCAATTTATCGGCACCAGTTTTTTTTCGTTTTGGGAGATCAGTGATCCACCAATACTTACATGTGAAGCCGATCTTATCTACTTCAGAAAAGGTCTGAAAATCGGTCACTGTCCTTCTGCTCTGCTGTAAGAGAGACTGATTTTGAACAACGCAATTTTTTTTTTGTCTGAAATGTTATTAAACATTTTGACAGACAGACTGGCTGACCAGGTCATGTCTGCACATTTGCTGCACACATAACGATAGTCACCCCACTTTTGCTATATTTAGTGACAATTCAGACAAAAAAAATTGGTGTTGGCCAAAATCGGAATCGCTAGGTCAGGCTTTTTAGAGAACGGTAACTGGCAGTCGGCCAGAAAACTGCAATCAGTGGACCCCTAGTTTACAATCACTGAAATGAAAAAGTCATGGCGTGCTTAAAAATATTTTTCTAGAGTGAATTTTCAGAGTTCCAGCTTCTGTGAAAGTAAAGTTTGACAGATTTTATTTCAACCTGGAATAGTCTGTAGTTAATTGTTGTTTGATCTTACACATGTTGTAACTAGTAAAAAAAAATGAAATTGGTATTTACTTCCACTTTCAGATGGTTTCAAGGTCCCCAAAGGAGCGAATGCGATCATCATCACCTACAGTCTTCACCGTGATCCGCGGTACTTCCCAGAGCCGGAGGAGTTCCGGCCAGAGCGTTTTTTTCCCGAGAATTCAGCTGGAAGGCCTCCGTATGCATATGTCCCGTTCTCCGCCGGACTCCGCAACTGCATAGGTGAGAAAAGGACATTCTGGGTTTTGGTCTTTTCACACAGAGGCTTTTTTTAGCGTGTCATGTCTCATGCTGCTATTCGTGCGGTATTCTGATGGTCAGGTCAACGTTTTGCGCTGATGGAGGAGAAGGTAGTCCTGGCGTCCATTCTGCGTAACTTCAACGTGGAGGCCTGTCAGAAACGTGACGAGCTTCGTCCGGTAGGGGAGCTCATCCTGCGGCCAGAGAACGGCATTTGGATCAAACTGGAGAAGAGGGAACCGCTGGCTTCATAACTCAGATTCTTGTCGTCCATTCATTCAGTTATTCATGATGTTAATTTTGTAACTTTTGTAAATTGAAAGTTGTTGAAACAGATTTGTAATCTTAATGAATACAAAAAATGTAAAGTTTCTAGGGTATTTTATTATTCTTCTGTCGCCTTTGTAGCATAAAAAACTTAAAGGGGCGGTATTACGTAAAATCAACTTTTTTGAGCTTTTAAATCATTATAATGTTATTCGCTCATCCGAAACATAGCTGGAGTGTTGGCCTGATTCTTTCTTGTTTATTTGAGAAATCCTCTACTCCAGTGCACAGCTTCTGGGTGGACCTAGTGCCGCCATGGAGATGCAGCTCCCCCTCTGAACTGCAGTTTCTAAGTTTCCATATCACAGAATATCCCTCCGCTGCGACTCCCTCACTCAGCTCCTTCAGACTAGCCAACAGCAATTAGCAAACACCTTGTGGAACTCTGACTCTGCTGTGCTCATTATAAGAGCTACTTCTCAGTGCAACGCTGGTACAAATGTTGTTAAAGGGTTAATAGAGGAGCCATGATGTGATGACCTCCTGAAGACGGAGTTTCAGGAAGAGCAGGAGGTTTTAAAGAAACAGTGGCCCAATTTCAAGGAGTTATATCAGGAAGTAAAATTTCTTTTCAGCCATATTTTATAGATATGGCATGTCTAGAATATCTTAAGGTAACAGTTATTTGATTGAGCTAAAATGGCACTATATGCGTGGAAATCACATAATCTGCCCCTTTAAGATCATATCTTGGACTTAAAGAGTCTGTATTTGTGTGTTTATTGCATCTTGGGAATGAAACTGAATGGCTGTAATCCTTCTTGTTATTAAATGTGGAACTGACCTTTCTAGTAATCATCTAAAATTTATTAAATCAAGAAATCACCTTAGCATGTGAATGGAGCACAAAGTCTGAGTCTTAATGCTTAGGCCATGGTGGGGCTTCTAGCTCCAAAGGATTCCACTCTTAAAGGATGTTTAATTCTGTAGTTGTGATATGTTTTATGTTTGCAGTTAACTCATTTGTTTCTACACTTTGTCTTCTGTCATCATCACACGATGCAATAGCTCGGTACATATTTTAAACCATAGCAACAGAAAAGGTGAATATTAAAATAGCCAAAATCTGAATGCTATTTTTAAAATGAGCATATTTCAGAAACTGCTCTCAATGACACAAACAGCTGCTGTTTGTGTCTTTGGAAGGAGGTTTTCTTTTTCCCATTTGTGCAAGGCAAACAAATAAAAAGTCAAAACCTGCGTCATTCTAAAAACATTTAATGGCTTTAGTATCAGCATCAGAATGACAGGGGCTGCATGGTGGAACAGTGTTAGCACTGTTCCTGTGGTTTCTTGGGGTCCAAGTCCCAGTCTGGGGTCTCTGCATAAAGTTTGCATGTGTTCATGTGACTCTGTGTTTCCCTGGACCGGTGACCTGTCCAGGTTGGACCCCACCTCCCACAGAGTGACTCCTGATGCTGGGGAATACACAATGAGATCACCAAATAAAAAAGGTGCCAAGATTTTCTGAAGGAATTCCTTAAAAAAAAAGATTTCACAGTTTATAAAAGCAAGACAAAACAAAGACAAGCCATAATCATAAGGCAAAATAAAAATTACAATTCCTGACCAAAGCTTGACTATCAAAAGGAACAGAGGCCTTAATGAGGTCACTTTAACAGATTGATGAAGCCATTGTAGATATATCTCACATGTAAACATGATTTTTATGTCAAACTGCTATAACGAAGTTGGTCTTAGTGGGAGTAGAATTGAGTTTTTCTCTGAAATATTAATATTATGTTATGGTTTTATGCCACTATAAAATGCTGCATATGAAAGTGGAGCAACCCTTGAACTGAGATCCTATCACAGAGTTTAAGATAATGTCACTGATTCAGAGTTGGAATGAACTAAAGAGGAAATTTGAGCCTTTATTTTTGTTAAAATAACCACTAGATGGCATTAGTGAGTTCAAAGGAGGAAACAGTTACTATGTGGAAAAGTTTTGGGCTTTACTGAAGTTGCACTTGTGTGTAAAACTGTGACAATTGTGGAAGAATCCAAATAGGAAAAAAGCTGTGTTTATGCTTCAAAAAGTAAAAATTACACACCTTAATCATTGTTAGTGACACAGGTTTGTTTTTTTAAGAGTGAAAACAATAACCTTACATATAAAACTTTCTGGGCTGCACAGTGGCGCAGTTGGTAGAGCTGTTGCCTTGCAGCAAGAAGGTTCTGGATTCGATTCCCAGCCCAGGGTCTTTCTGCACTGAGTGTCAATGCATGGGTTCCGGCTTCCTCCCACAGTCCAAAAACATGACTGTCAGGTTAATTGGCCTCTCCAAATTGTCCCTAGGTGTGAGTGCATGATTGTTCGTCCTGTCTGTCTCTGTGTTGACTGGTGACCTGTCCAGGTGACCCCGCCTCTCACCCGGAACGTGGCTGGAAATAGGCACCAGCACCTCCTGACCCCACTAAGGGACAAGGGTGTAATGAAAATGGATGGATGGATAAAACTTTGTGAAGGTTTTAAAATGTCTATTATTTAAAATTGATTTCCTAATCAACATTTAAGCGTAAAGAGCAAACTGTGAAAATTCTGTTTGCAATGGTCCAAAGTCTGTCAGGTTTGTGGGTTTAGAGGAAGACCCAGGCAGGACACAGGCAGACATATGAAAATTCATTTATTAGTGAACTGAAATACATACATGATGCAGGAGGACACAGAGTAAAAAGGGTGACAGGCGCAGAACAGCATTTAATGTAGTGGATGATCCAGTGAAGAACAAGGATTCATTTCTATGCTGAGGCAGAGTCTCCTTCTTCATTCTGAAGAACATTGTGATCTAGATGCACAATATTCTTCCTATTTTTTGATGATGGATTTAGCTGAACTTCTGGGGATGTTCGGAGTGTTAGAGGTTTTTTTGTGTGTCCATCCTCTGACCTATACTTTTCAATAATCTTTTCTCTGATTTGCTTAGAGTGTTTTTAGTCTTCATACTGTCACGGCAACCAGGCATACTGGTTCTTCCAGACTCATGTGTCTTAATACTACCATCACTTGAGACACACTCACTACACTCAGGTAAGCTCCTTTCTGCTCATAGTGCAACTACTGACACCATCTAACTGGACCTCTATTGAATTAGGTCAGTAACTTTAAAGGGGGTGAATTTATTTGGAGTCACTTATTTTATGTTAGATGTTTTTATTTAAATGTCCTTTTGTAGATTTTTTTTTTGTTGGTATTTTTGGTTTGTCATATTGTTGATCATGATAAAATAAATAATAAGGTAAATCATCCAAGGAGGGTTAGGAAATATGTTTTATAGCCGCAGTAGGTTTCTTGTTTTCTTTAAAGAATGCCCAGCCAATCACATGCGTGCCAAGCTTTTTGTGTAATTTCCTAGAGTTTTAAATTATTCTCTACTTAGTGTTGGTCTATAGCTCTTAAATTACAGTAAAACCCGTTGAGGTTTGTCGTGGTAATGTGACAAAATGTGGAAAAGCTCAGGGGTTTATGAGTTTTTTTGAAAGATACACTACTAATCTGACTCTCCTCAGAAACTGTTCCAGGCCAGGCCACTTAAACCTGAACCAGACAATTACTGTAGTGAGAATTTCTAACTTTGTTATCAAGTGTTTCATGGCCAGTTCTTGAACTACATTCTAGGTGGAAAGGAACAAACATGGCAACTCTAAGCTGGCATCAAAACAGAGTTCACCAAGACGTCAGAGCTCCTAAAAACTGTCATAATGAAAACCTTTTGGTGAACTTTAACTCTCAAACAATCAACACTGCACAGGACGTCCAAAAATGATTTCAACAAATCAGTTTCAATTTAGATCAGTTCACCTCAGTTTATTTATGTGACAATTTATAGCAAATGTGGTTCTGACAAACTGATATAGTCAGTTTGTCTGTTAATAATATACGATCAAATCAGGGAAACTTTTTGAAGCAACATTGAGGTTTATCATGAGAAACTGAATCACAATGAGGTCAGATGGCCCTACTGTGAGGAAGGGTAATCATAGCATGACACACTTACAAATGACCCCATTCATTATGTCACAGGATGATTTAAAGGGCGTGTCTGCAAGGGTCATTGCCTAACACCAAAATGACTTGACTGATGATGGATTGTGGGATATTTTCCAATGCTATTATTTGAATTATTGAACACATTTCTAATCAATGACCAGAGAGAAGTGAGGTGCTTCATCTCTGAATTAAGCAGGAAGAGCTCATTCCTCTGAGGCTCTCTAAAAAAAGGTTCATATCTCTTTAGTGAAAGGCGCGTGTCAGTTTTAAATTGTTTCTAAATGTTTATCCAGCTCCTAAGCAAACTTATTGAAGAGATAAGTTATAATTCAAACTTTGTTGTAGCAACATCAGATATATAGCTTCATACAAGTTTACCAGTTACAAGTTTTGTAACAATGACAAGATTACAACATGAAAAATACTGTGAAGTTACTGGGATAGAAATATAGTACTCACAATCAGAGGGTTTTGCAAATTTAATAGGTAAATTTAAAAATGAACAAAATGTCTATGTGAGCATTAAAAGGCAGACTAAATTATATACAATAAGTGAGAATTAAAACTGTGACCTCAAAGAATATACACACTAATTTTTATATCGCCAAAATATGTGTAATAAATGGTAATCAACAACAACATCACAAACAAACCAGATGTTAAAAGTCATTACAGACAGCTATGAAAGCAAGAATGTCCAAACTGTTTACACTATTCCGAATTAAGATAATAAAATTATTTACAACTTGCAGTCATTGCTGATCACCCAACATTGGCTCTGTGGGGCTAAGAGTAGACCGTAACAGACTGTTAGTTTATTAATCACTGAACGGGTTAGCACTGCAATACATTAAAGATCTGCTGTTGTTGTATCAACCCTCCAGAAATGTTGCTAATTTAAAATGAAATATTTCAATTTTAGATATATTGAAATATAGATATAAATGTTTTGCATCAGTAATGGCTTAACCAATTTTTGTCCAAGAGTTTTTGGGCAATTTTCTGAGATGCTGTTACTAAAGATATTCTGACCTTAATTTGCTGCATTCATACCGATAAACTCCTTACATGTTATGCCAAAAAATACAAGTGAAGAATGAGAAAAGCAGGAAAAACACATTTTCATGCATACTGCTGGACACATGACAACTCAGCAATAAGAATTAGCAGCATGAAAAGCCTTCGGTCCATCTTTAATATGAGTACATTTCATGTGAGACATCAGTGTGGCCTCTGGAGCTCTTGAATTAAATAGAATGAAGCCCTTTTGAAAAGAAATATGGTGATTGATTTTTCTCATTTTCTTTGAAATTGAAATTGAGCTCGCTGTATTGAAAGACATATAACTTTCTGCTCAAAGGACACAGCAAGGTCTTCTAATTTAGGAATTAGGAGGGATAACTTTCAAAAATGAGAATCATTTAACTCCACTCTAACTTTTCAAATGTAGATTAACTGCAGACGAAACTGACGACCTGAGAGTGGCAGTAGAGTATCTTTAGCTGAACACGGCCACAGCAGAGAGGAGCTGCCTGGTTGCTGACTGCATGTTTCTAGTTCATTTTGCATGTATGTTAAAAACAGCAGGGAAGGAGAAAACAACAAAAACAGCAGAAGGCCTCTTGCGCTTTTTTATTTCAACTTGCTCGTACAATGATAGGCATTTTTTTGAGGTGTTAAGACTAAAACAAGCGAATGACAGACGGCACATAAAACTTCCTCTAAAATGTGGTAGTGAACTTACAATAGATTAACTGTTGGCTGTGTAAAGGTTTTGCTGAGTAAAGTCAGAACAATATCTTTTCTTGCCTCTTAAGAGCAGCTGCAGTCGCAGACTGGTGACTCAAATGTACAATGTAACTCAGAAGAAATTTTTCAGAGTCAGCAGCAAAAAAATCAGTTTTTACTGAAAACTAATAGCAAAAGTAGTGAATGAAAGAAGCTCAAACATTTTTGCGCTCCTGCGATGGAATGGTGACCTGTCCAGTGTGACCCCGCCTCTTGCCGGTTGATCAGGGTGGTTTTTGTGGCAGGCAGGTCCTTCTCCAATGTCAGATGACACCAGGGCTTTACCTTGACAGTGACATTGTTTGTGGCGTTCTTGGACAGAATCTCGAGGTGGTAAGAGGAGCAAATATGATATAACAACTTCAGTCTCACCAGTTTGCAGATAACGTGGTTCTGCTTTTGTCTTCGGGCCATGGTTCATGACTAGAAAACATTTGATTGCTTCCTTTGAGAACGGGAGAGTTCTCTGCCTCAAGTAGAAGAGCTTAAGGATTATTTTGTCTCACTCATGACTGATGGCTGGAGAAAAGTCACTGTTTCTCTGCATTAAACACAGAGTCAGCTGAGGTGGCTCAGGCCTTTCTTTGGAGGTTTACCAGGAACATCCCACTGACAGCAGACCCCAGGATAGACCCTCGTAGGGGGCATTCAGACCAGCCCTGTTTAGTCAGCTTCAATCAAACTTCAGTTTGTTTGCCCAGAAATCAAAGAGATTCATGTTTTCTGTTGAAGGAATGACATCGAGCCTTAAAAAGACATATCTAACCACCATGGTTCACTAAACAGAGAGCATCTGCATTCTCATCTGTGAAACTCAGTTCTTCCTTATTTTTTTTTCCAACTTTTTTCCAACAAGAAATGTAAAAGAAATAAAAATGTAACTAAACCTTTATATATTCTGTAGCTCTTAAAGTTGATCAGGAAGTACTTTGATATGACCACACACATACTAACTCTGATGTTAGTAAAAACTTTACCAAGACAACATTCTATGGCGTTGGATTGAATTCATGTTGTATCCTTTATCTAATCCTCATATGCAGAATAGAACTGAAAATGAACAGATTTGAGACCTTTACTTTTTCCCACTGCAGAAATAGTGCCAGCAAGATGGTCTAATAAATATAGTAGGCTGTATACAAGAAACGGAGTCGAAGACGAAAACTAAAAAGTTTCTTGTGTTTTTTTCTAAACTTCATGCAAAAACCTTTTTTTATGATTCCTTAAGATCAATAAGGTACAGTACAAACTCAAGCCGCAGTTGCCTCAGGACACAAGTAGAAGGTGTAGCGAGGACGGTGCAGTATTTATATCTACATCTTGTAGACCTTACTGGCCCGCAGAGCAGAGATTGCTGTTGAGGAGGATAGGATGTGACAGTATCCCTAGATCTGACCGAGCACCATGCTGGAGCTTCATGACACGCTGCTATCTCTATTGGTTGCTTCTATTCACTCTCCCACACACGTGTGCAGACACAAACACACACCACTGCTAAACACCGCTGCAGCACTCAGACTTAAACCACCCACTCTTTTCTAAACCATCTCTCCTCTCCGTCAGCCTCCATCCTATTTTCACATTAACTTAATGCCTCCACCCCTCAAGAAACCCAACTCAAAATCACGACCATGCTGTCCAGAGAGGATCAAGGCAGGGAGACGAGGATGGAGAGAATACACAGAGGGAAGAGGGGGCAATGAGGTCGGTGGGGAAAAGATGGAGGGAAACCTGATTAAACTCTGGTAAGACTGTGCTAGCTGAAATTTGATTGAAGGAGAAATTAAAAATGCAAATCAAAGAGGAGCAATATTTTCACAAAAACGGATCATAAACTAAAATTTATAACAAACTCTATGCCTAGTTTCTTTCTGTTCCCATGGTAACCGGCGATATTGCTAGCATCCAACTTTGAGGTCAACTGACTTGCATTGCTTAAGACCCTATCGCTATGCAGTCTTCACGTTCTTTGAAGTGCATGAAAACCTAATCTCACAGCCAAATTGTTTGAAATGTAGGTCATGGCTCCAATTTATTAGAGTCAGGTAAGACTTAAAAATCCAACTGCAGCTCAATATGCCAGTCGTTAGCTGCTTTTGTACTTTGACTCTGTAGTACTCAAAGGTTAATTTTTCATTAACCAAAAGGAGAGAGCAACAATTAGGTGAGAGCAGCTGTGAGATGATAAAGAAAGGCTGGTGTCAACTGAATATCTGCTTCGTTGTTTTCTGAAAGCGAGTCTACCTGATACAGCAGGAACATGCTGCTTAATTAAACATAGTTCCAATGGGCTTATACATGTTGTGCAACAGCATATTTGACCTGGCCTAAGGCAGTTATTAACAAAATTAGTAGTTAGTTGTTTAAAATGAACAAGTATGCTTTTAGTGCAAAACAAATATTGGTTGGTTTTATTTCCTCACATATGACCTGCAAAAGGTTTCAAATTCTGAAGACTGCATTAAAAAAGCATATCATGATAGGATAGGTTAAAGCAAAGAGCTCTCTTTGAGATTTCTGTATCCTTATTCTTGCAGAACATACTAATGGCGTTAGTCCCAGGCATATTTTTAAAGTTCTGAATGTTTTATTAAGTACCGTTGGGGCCGTTGACTAGAAGTTAAAAGAACGTGATCAGCAAAATTTGTACACAAACAGGAGTAAAATGGAAAAAAAAACAGAAAACTTTTTAAAGAGCCAAAGACTGAAAAAAAAAAAAAATGGAATTAGCTTTTTAATGAGTAAGAAATCACTCCCATTTATGTCTACTGTAAGAGACTTCATTGTTAAAGAAAATATAAAAATGTCAGAACATTTGGACAAGACAACATTGGAAGGATGTAGTCCTGTAAGATGACATCAAAATTAAACTGTTTAATGTAATTACACAAATTCATCTCTCTGTAGAAGAGACGTGGCGCTGCAAAGGATCACAGAAACACAAAGCCAACAGGAATACTTCGAGATGGGAATGGTACGGGTGATTGAAGGAAGGGTGATTGAAGAATTTTAATGAGATATTCTTGATATGAATCTAAAGATGAAACAAAGGACAATCTTTCATTAAGTCAGTCACCCCAAATATGGAGACAAGAAAAATCTGAATTAGTTTTAGAGAAAAAAAATGAAGATGCTAGTCAATCACCTAACATAAATCCAATTAAAAATCTACAGACAGAACTAAATATGACTTTACAGTGGAGAGTCCAGAATAACTTTGGTGAAATTAGTTGTGTACGAATTCAGCCCAGCTCAAGTAGTGATCCAGTTCGGTTTAGTCATTTGTCTTTCTCTTGATCATATAATTCATGTCAGCGTTGTGATGAAGTGAACAATGGTCAGCAGATGAGATGACTTTTACAACAGCATTGAAAAATGTGGCAAAGTTACACCTGAGTAATTATGTAGACGATTATGTTCAATAATCAGTGATTACTGCTCATAACTCCATTTATCCACATATTTTTCTTCATTTCATCGTATGTGTGCAGTACTTGGGCTCCTCTCATCATCAAAGTGTAAACTTCTTGTAAATAGTTCTATGGAGAGTATATCTGCTGAGACAAACATGCCTCCCTTATTTGCCCTATATACAGGGATCTGGTAAAGTATAAAACCAGCAACAATTTCTTCCCACTTTGTTTCTAAAGAAAACAACTTCCTTCTGTATTCTGGAGAGACTAAATATTCTCCAGGCTGAATTCTGTTCAGGTTCCAGAGGGGTTGGTGCCCGTCTCCAGGATCCAATAAGCACATTCTGGGTATGTTAGGGAAAGGTCACCAGTCTATCACAGTGTCAGCACACAGACATGCAGGACAGACACCAATATACACTCGAACACCTAAAGACTTCTAAGGTCGAAAAAATATTTAGAATGAGGTCCCAGATGCCTGTAGAGGGATAAAAATACATTTCTAAAAAAGAACAGAATATGTGAAAAATCAGCTGTGAACCAGTGTTTTAGATAAACACTGCCAGCAACAAGATGGAAATAAACATTGTAATGTTGGTCCAGTTTTATCGCACTGATACCAAAAAGTGCTGAAATATCATTAAAACAGGGATTAAGTGCATATATATTAAAACCACTTACCAGTTATATCACTGTGACTCTATGTAACGAATCAGTGATGTATCTACTTAGTGCATTAAGGTACTATGGAGTTAAAGCAGCAGTTTAATCTTGTTTGACGAGGCTCTTCAGACATTCTCTTTTCCAGCCGGCATCTGATCCTTGTTTGAACCGGCACCACCTGCCTTGATTCTTAAAAGCAAAAGTGCACCTCTCCTTAATTAAAACAAATGCACAAAGTTTTTGAGGCTTAACAGGACAATCTAGCTTAATCAAATAACCTAAAGTGTGTGTCTGGAAAATGTAATGTAGAGAACAGAAAAGCCCTGGCTGGGACTTTCAGTGCTGACTGCATGGTGACTGCTAAATGTAGGAATTCTTGCACGGCATTCTGGCTTTCATTCACTATCTGAAAACATACATGTAATGGTTCATTTTTACTGTAAATTTCTCCATTGGTATGAGTTTATGACAGGTCAAGCTGAACAGATGTCATTCTCCAACCTATGCTCCGATATGGCTCAAAAAATAGCGTTGCAGTCCTTCAGTAGAACCAGCTCCCTCTTTTTCATCACTCCATTTAGAATCTTCCTCCAAAAGCAGCGGATCAATCACTGAAATCTTTGCTGAAACTGCTCACAACTTCCTTCCTTAACCCTAACCCTGAAAACTCCTGTTCTCTGAACTAGCAGCCAGTTCCCACAGTGCAATAACCATTCTTTTCTTTAATGGCACACATTCTTTGAAAGTTGCATCATGTCCCTCCAAAACTAGACATAGTTTGACGCACAGAAAGGTAACCATTTCTTTACTTTCTTACAGAATGTTTCTGTAAACATTCTGAAGTTCTGCATCCACTGCTCATTTGTGAACATCTCATCACTGGGATTCTCGGTCAAAGAGCTGTCTTTCCTTCTTTGGCTTTCTGTCGTCCGATGATAACATGGTGAGGTGAAGGAGTGCAGGGACACCTGATCAGCGCTGTGCCCGTTTCTGATTATATAATGTACAGATGCACAGACAGCTGTCGAATACAAAAAATGCGGACTACAAATAAGTTTTCTGCCATCACTTTGGCACCCCCTCTAGTGCAGCACCCAATGCTGCACTGCACATCCACTTTTTGCTCCACTGCTTCTCTTCCGTTCTATACCACTCTATGTGTGGTTTCCGGTTTCGTGCTGTTGCCCACAGACTTTTCTGGCTCATTTGTTTTACTTTGAGTCTGACAAAAATTCATAAAATGTAGGTTTGCAAACAATGGAGGCAACGTGTCCTCCATTGTTGCCTTGTGTTTGTGTTGCATTCTGATCACATCACATTACTCTTTGGGTTCCACTTTGCTATGACAGCCTCAAGCACTTTGAGGTATTACTCAACTGTGATGGAAAATTACACAAACCATGTTGAGCTCGCTGTGTAGATGCTACTCAGAAAGGTAAAATGTATCACAGCACAAGCATGTTATTAGGTAGGTGGTCATAATAATATGCCTAATTGTATAAAACAAAGTACACCATGATAGTAAAACTCCCCATTTTAGTAACAGCTCCATTTTAGTCCATGGTTTTTCTCCTGTTCTCTAATAACTAGTGTTTCTCAGAGAAAATTTTTTTGAGAAGTTACTGTGTGACACAACTTTAACTGAATACCTGCCAATCAAACACACTATTACAGTCAGTCTATGTGCCAAAAAGACCATGTACAAATGGTGACCTTTGACCTTCTTCACACAGCTATTACGAAGATGAGAACCAGGCATGAAGGGTGAAAGAGGAATGTTTTATACTCCCTTCAATGCCTGCACCTTATCACGATGTGGCGTTTTCACGGGAATGACTGACTCCTTCAGAAGACCCTTGGGTATCCCACTTGGCGCAAAAAGTAGAGAAATGAGATGAACTGCATATCGAACAGACGGCCCAGCATCAAAAATGGCCCTGAATTACAATTTCGAGTGATTATCATTTCGAGGGCAGAGGAGTGTGTTAAGAGAAGCGTAGTAGTGTAATAATCTGCTGCCCATGACATACAAATGAGGGCCAAGGCTAATGCTTTACCAAGGTTAAAGACTGAGGGAATAGCACATCCAGCTCCATGTCGGCTGAAGACTCAAAACACACCAGGGGAAATCTCTGCTTGCCTTTTGGTGAGCACATTCCTGCTTAAATCAACTTCATCCAGAAGAGTGGTGAAGTGACAGGGTCTTCAAGACATACAGACACTGCCTATAATTGGTTAGATGTATTTTTTGTATCAAATATATTTTTTAACTAAAACAAAAATAAAGTTATGTTTTTCTATTCCACATTTTCTATTTGAGCAGTTTAGAGTATTTATTTCTAGAAGGAAGGCAAGTCAATCACAATGTCTTGTGTTGAGTCACAATCAAGATCCTTTAATAACTGTATCTCCTTTAGAACACCTTAATGTATTCTATGCTTCATTTTTACATGCATAATTTCTTCTTCTATAGGTAATATCTGTGAACCCAGCTGACCTGAACGAGGCTTTATTTATAGTTTTCTACTATAATGTAGAACGCAGTGAAAATCTATCTGTCCTCCAAAGAAATTTGTTTCCATCTAAACTTTTTTGTCATAATTTCATATTTCAAATCATCAAAACAACAATAAAAAAAAATTATATTCAACAAAAGTTCCTTGAGAAAATTAACACACATTTCTCAGATGAAGATTTAATGTATTTGTCAAAAAGTGGGGTGTAGATGATGAGGAGAAAAGCGGTAAGCCCAGGTTGAAGTGAAGGCAATAATGATTTAATGACGAAAAGCTCAATAATCCAGACAGCACTGGTGAGCAGAGGCAACGACTCACACTGGTAGCAACAGGACTCGACTTGAAGACAACAGACAGGATAGTCAAGGACCCAACCAGGAAAGACACAGGTGGGATTAAATACACAAGGGAGTAATCAAGGAAACAGCTGGAATCAATCCATTCATTGTTCACTGGGGGAAAACGGGACAACACAAAGACTCAACTGAACACAGAAACCTAAATTAATACACAGAAAAACCAAATCCTTACAGTATTATGAAAAAAGTCTCTTCAGATATACTTGACACCATCTAAAAAGTGTAATCATTATCATCCCTGTTAAATTGTGAATTAACAGTATTCACAAAATTTTTGGTAAGCTGTTTTAATTTCACAAGCCAAGCCCAGGCCCAGTTAGTGCTATAAACATATCAGAACCTGTCTGACAAAATGAAATAGGCTAACAATTCAAAATGCATCCTACATCCGAAGAATGTTAAAAATACTGCACAACACTTTGGTGATGTTAACAGCTGTTTAAAAGTGCCTTATAAAAAAATGGACATTAACATTGTTAAAGAAACCGTACTACGTAAAACAATTTTTACTCCAAGCTTTACGCCATGTGATAATGTTATTCCCTCATCAAAAACATACCAGGAGTGTTTGCTTGATTCTTTCATCCATGTTCCAAATAAATACTTTAATCTCCCATGGCAACCATTCAAATTCCTAGGTGATCCCAGCGGTGCCCTTGAGGCACAGCTCCTCCTCGGAGGTGCAGTTTCCAAGCTTCACAGAGAATCCCTTCCCTGTGTCTCCCTCACTCAGCTCCTTCAGACTAGCCAGCAGCAATTAGCAAACATCTGGTGGAACTGTGCATCTGCTGAGTTCATAATATGAGCTATTTCTCAGTGCAACGCTGGTAAAAACTTAAATAGAAGAGCAATGTTTTGATGACTTCATGAGGACAGAGTTTCAGAAAGAGCGGGAGTTTCTTAAAGAGACAGAGACCCAATTTCAGGGAGTTAAATTACAAAGTCAAATTTCTTTTATGTTTTGTGTTATGCAAATTTATTTGTATAACACATTTAAAACAACAGCCACTGACCAAATCATGCACAAAGGTATTCCTAAGACTACTGGACTTCTGTGGGCCCACTTCAGACCAGTAGGTGGCAACAATGAGTCTTTAAGTTGGATGGCAGGCAGCAGCTGCCATCCAACTTAACAAACTATTTGGTAAGAAGGAGAAGTAGTAGTAGCAGAAAAGATGACTATAGTAGCAGAGCAGCACTTGTGTAAACATGGATAATAATGATGATAATAATAATAATAATAATAATAATAATAATAATAATAATAATAATAATAATAATAGTGTGTTTGAAAAGGTTAAGAGGGAAAAATGCAACAACGTCACAAACGATACATTCAGCAGCAAAGCCAGCAGCAGCACTACAGAACAAGTTTACATTAATATTATAATATTATCCAAGAAACGAGTGAAGAGAAGAGTGTAGAGTGTGGGCCAGACAGATGTGCAGCCTCAGCATGGTAAGACCACCTGTGATGATAAGGAGGAGAAAGATGAGCGTAAATCAATTACAAAGATTATAAAGTAATAAAGTAATTTTAAGTTTTCATGGGAGATATGACGTAATATGCTGTTATAAGACATCAGTTGGATACATGAAATCATTTTTTAATCCCTTTCATCACTTGTTTATTCAGGTTCAGCACAGGCCAGAAGATGACACCCACTCCAGCTCAACCTAATATTATTTTATGCGCCAGTCAGACAGTCAATCTGAATTTTTTTTCCCTAAAGTTTTTTTCCCTGCTCGATAGATAGATGTCAGTCTGTCTATACAGAGAGAGATGTTTGTATCTTTTCTTGGCATATACATATCTGGTTTCAACTGTGCCTTTATTTATTTATTTTTTTTTAAGGTGGCCATGTTTCGTGTTTTGCGACTTCTGTGGTCAAAATCTGGGGTCAATTCAAGTATTCTGTTTTTCATGTGGGAAAAATGTGCAGTTCTTGTCACAAGGTGAAAACACCGGTAAATAGTCTTGAAGTTCTCAAGCTACATTTGTTGAGATACAAATGCCAGCTAGTTATCAGTAAATATGCTATTCCACTTCTGATTCTTGAATATTTTTTCAATTAACATACCTTACTGCACATTACTTTTGAGTAGAGTTCACCATTTATATGCTACTTTCAATAACTCCACAGTACTTGCGTTGAATTTTTTGCCTTTACTGTACAGCATTTTACTGTTATTACATATTTTACCACCTACCTTCATGTGAACCTTTCGGCTTTGATTGTGTGTCACATCACTACTGTAGCACCTGAATTTCTCCATTGTTGAACAGTAAAATAATTTCTATTCTGCTCTATTTTGTCTAACAGGGTCGGTGCCGGACTCGCTCTCAGAAGAGGATCTGATTAAGACGTACTTCCATTACGGCTGCAGTCATACAGAAGTTTTGGATTTCTTTCCAACATTTCATAATGTTCAAATGAGCCTTCGCTTTTTAAAGAGGAAATTAAACAAGTTATCAATTTTATGGAAACCAACGACGTCATTCTAGACTGTTTGTGTCTTTTCTGCTGAAAGTTTCCTTAATTTGTTATATGTTGGTTTGTTGTCAGTCCCAGTCCTGGATGATCTGATGAATGATCTGAAGGAGAGACACATCTTCAGAGGCAGTCATGAGCAGACATGTCTAGTGCGGTTTGTGTTCATGGGTATGCTGCAATGTGACATTGATGAATGTCAGGAAAGAAGGACTACAAATACCATCAGACCTGCTAAGCAGTCTCACTGTGCATTTGGTAAACCGGATGTCATGCACCATCTACCCAACGAGGTTTTTTTTTGTTGTTGTCTTGCTCATTTATTTAATTAACATCTGGTTAATTTGTTGCCTGTTTGGCAGCTTTCAAAAACAGTTTGTCAAAACAAAACAAAAAAAATCAACCATGTGTTAATAGCATGCCACTTTTTATTGTAACAGTTTCTGATGACATAAAAATGTTCATTTCTAGTATTTACATGTAAAAACAATTAAGCATTATAACATTTGGTAGTGACAGCTGAATGAAGAAATCTAAATATACAACTAAACTATGTGTCCTGTGCATATTTTACTCCTGGTTTTTCCAAACAGACTGTGGATTTCCAGACTCCCAGGAGGAATTGGGACAGTTTATGACCAAACAGCAGTCAATGTGGCCATGACCGTCCTTAGGGACAGTTTGAGGACCTCCAGAGACAGTGGCCTAGTGCATCCACTGACTTGGGAATTTATTTGCAAATAAATTCTTTAAAAATCAGAGTGTGATTTTCTGAATTTTTTTGTTCATTTTGTCTCTCATAGTTGAGGTCTACCTATGATGTTAATTACAGGCCTCTCTTATCTTTTTAAGTGGGAGAACTTGCACAATTGGTGACTGACTAAATACTTTTTTCCCCCACTGTGTCCATGGAGACTATATATACCACATTTTCAAAAAGCTGGTTCCAAAACTTCTTTCAAACCAAAACAACTAGTCGGCATTACTGACATTTCCCAACATTTCAAATAACTTGCATATAAATCACAATATACAAATTCAATTAACTCACAAATATGTTGCAGACCAAAAATGCAAATTATGCCTTTCTAAACAAAGAGTCGGAATTTCCAAAAACTGAACACCAAAGTCATCAAAGCTGATTTTAACCGACTCAAATATTTATTTATTTATTTATTTTTAAATCACTTCACCCTTGTAGGAAAAATAAACACATATATTAAAGTCTATCATTAGCAATTTATGTTTTATATATTCTAAGTATTAGGCTTATTTATTGTATTCAAATCAGAATAAAACTTATTTTTGCCTTCTCCCAGTGCTCTCCAGAAACAACCAATCAGAGGCATGAGGTGGGTTTTAGTGCTGTCAATCACAATCTTTAGCCACCAGTAGTAGATCAGGGAGGAGGTGGTGGAGATTCCTCTTTTTGCAGATTACTTGTCTCATAACAAACTGTCATGACAAGAAAGCAAGGCAGCTGCATGCCTTTAAAATTGTGCTGCTTTTTATGGGTCAAATAGACTCAAGATTTTAATTTAATGTTTTGTCATAAAGTTTCCTGGCAGAGCCCCTGCCTCTCATCACAAAATGGGACATCCAGAAGCTTTGGCTGGAAGGCCAGTCTATTGAACGAGCCTTCTGTAGTCACCATGAATGATATATGCAGTCATCAGTTCAATGTCAAATATTGGCATGAGTGTCAAAACCAAATATGACAGAGGTTCTTTGACGTACTGTTCTTTCACAAAGGCCAATGTGAAAGAACAGTGCTTCTTGTATATAATGAACTTGTGTTAATTTCAGAATTAATACAAAAAACTGCTTTCAAATTACCGAATTACTTTAACAATTATTCTCTATCAAATGTATTATAAGTCATGACCAAGTTCTAAGTGTTTTATGGAAGCCCAGGACTGTTTTTGTTTCCTTCTCACACCTCCCTGTGTTGTACTGCCCTTACAGCAATGAGAAGATCTTTTTAAACAACCTTCTGTTCTGTCACCTTGCCTATGCTGGTCTGGGATGGATTTCAGAAAACCTTTTTAGAGCAAAGATGATCTGAGGTTAAGTTTGATATGCTTCGGAAAACAAAGGTCGGGTCATATTGTTTCCTCCACCAGTTTTCCAGATAGGCTAAAAGAGCCGGGGAATGCAATTACCTTAAGATAAATGTCACACATGCCACTGGGATTTCTAATACACACAGCAAGCCGTAGCTGGAGAGAGCAGTGATTTCTTTAAAGAAGTAATAAGGAGGGAGGATTAGTGCATGACGTTGTGTCTGATGGGCTTTTAGCGATCGAGAGAGGAGAACTCTTATCCTCGGACTCAGCTGTCGTTAATTCCTCTCTCCTTTTGCAGTCATGATATGTGTGATAATTCCATGTTAATTTGCAGATTAATTTAGTTCTCTCGGAGCCGTAAGGGAATTAAAATGTGATGAGTAAGAATTGTTTTCATTCATAAATATTCTTAGCTCTGTTTAAGAAAAGTCATTAAAAAAATCACTTATGATTGTTTTGAAACCGCGTATATAGTTAAGATAAAAAGACAAAAGAAAAAAAAAAAAAACATTTCTCCTCAAGGTCATAACACTTTCATGCAAAATCATGAAGCTCAAAATGTTGACCTTAGGCTATAATGACCAAATTAGAAGTTAAAGCCAGCAGAGCAGACATTGAGACTTTCTGGTAACAAAACAAGTTCATTCACACATTTTGAAATTCTGAAAGAGCTGAACTGATGTGGAAACTGTGGACTCAAATAAATACGTAAAAAAGAAAATAATTCTAATCATACACCCTGAAGCTTTTAGGGCTGAAAGCACCAACACAGGATGGCACTGCCACCAACACTAGCTAGGCTTGTGAGTTTAATAAGTTTTATTTTGTATTTATTTGCAAACTATATAAGGTCAGTCCATTTTCCATTCATGTTTTTTTTTTGTTCTGAGTTCTTCCTCTGAGTGTTTCTTTCAGACGAGTTGCAGGATTTGCTTCACTACAAATCAAAGTACTCTTACTACTTTCAGCCAGTATCTTCAGGTCCTTTGCATTTGTTCAGCGGTTGATGCACACATTTTGAACCAAAACACATCAATTTTTGGGACGTAGAAGTTGTCTGCGAACTATGGTTGAATATTCCCATGCTGTCTATATTTAAAATAAAATGACTTCAGACTTATTTAGTGCTTTTCAGAACACTCAAAGATGCTTTACAGTCTCCTCCAAATATTTTAGCAGAGTCATAATTATGTGCTTTTTTGATATCAAACAAGGAAGTTGTGTGTTTCAGTCTGTTTTACATCCACAGATGTACTTTCAGTTAAACTGCTGTGAATCCTGCTGTTAAAAACACATCTGCAAAATAATTTCTTTCTCAATATTCTGACTTTTACAAAAAAAGGAGTTTGCGTTGTCCAACTGACCAACACAAGAAAGTTCATGTGTCTTTTTAATACAGCACATCTGAACTGCTGGTTTCTGATTTTAACTCAGCAGGCCTAAAATCCGTGCAGGTTTTTGAAGATGCTCAATAAAGTTTGGTGGGTTTTTGTGGCAAAACCACCTCATGATTGCAACCCAACAAATGTGACAAATTATTATTTTTAAAATTAAAATTTCATTTTTTTATTTAAAAAAAGGAGTTTCACCCTTACAACAATCGTTTTCAAAAGTGGTGTTTTGTTTCGTTTGTTCCCATGTGCACTACGTTATTCGTCTGGACTTGTAACATGACCATCACTTCCAAATGTTATTGTGTTTAAGGGTTGTCAATCTCTCTGCCGCATTTACTGCGAAGTTTTGTCCTGTGGCTTCATGGCGATGTGATGTGGCATCTTAAACATGCAGACCTTACATCAGAAACACACGCAGAGCATTTGGTAAGGGGAACTGGGGAAAATAATCTCCTTTTTCAATAGATTGCTTTGAAAGAAAATTTGATATAACCTTTACATAAAGATTACAGCACCCTTATGTTCAATAATGTGAGTGAGTAAGCAGCTTTTTGACACAAGTGCTAAAATGATAGAAGCTTTACAGACTTTCACTTGGAAGCGCGGGAGCAGTGTACCAACACATGACCTTTGTCGGGTCATGAAGCGATGCAGGCATTTCTGTGACGTTGCTCGACTGAGTTGAGCTCTACAGAAAAACAGCCATCAGAGTGATGAGGAAGTGTCATTCTGGCATTATAATATCCAATCCTCTCATATTCTTAGCCGCCACCTTTTTCTATCAGCTGACGACTCCCACTACCGTTGGACAAAGTGCTGAAATATCCGTTTGATGTTGCGCTTGCATTTCACACGATCAATAGACGCTAATGGGGTTCAGTTTTCTCATATTTCACTCCTAAAATGTACAACGATGAAATCGTTGATGCACAGACATAAAAATCCTGGGATTTACTCACATCTGTTGTATGTAACCAAGGGGTTGACACTTGATCCCAACATAACACACAGAGACGGCTTTATCTACTTGACCAAATTGAGACCTGATCACCCTCTTGAGATTTGGTTGGATACCTTTCCTTGTGTACAGTTATGAACATTGTAGAAAGCCGAAAGTATTTATAATCGTTTTGGAATTTATAAATTGTATTTTCCAGCTATGCTGCTTTACTCAATGATTAACTTTGGAACTAGAGTTGACAACAATAATTATTTCCAAAATACTTTATTAATGCTACTGCCTGGAAAACTATTTTCTTTTTTTTCTTTTCCCTCTTTTCCAGCCCTTTGATATTTCAGCCATGTTTGGTTCTAGAATGAGTTAATTGTGATGCCCTGCAGCAAATGGTTTATTGTCAGAGTGTAGATCTGGATTTTAACTGAACAGTACACGCCGAGGCAATGTCTCACCAAGGCAATTTATCCTCCAGGATAAATATTCTCCATCATTTCCACTGGAAGCAAATTAGGACAAACTAAATAAATCATATTGCTTTTTTCTTGGAATAACTTTAATTCATGTTGCTATAACTGTCCACTGAGTAAAGGAGCTACAGAAAACTTTTGTTCCTGATGATTTCAGGGTTACTAATAAAACAGCTTGGACAAGGAGCACTTTTTTTTTTTTTTTAGATCTAACTCAGTTGCACATTCCCTGGATCAGAGCACACTACTTCTGTAGTATTAATATGTTATATCGTTGTCCTCAATGTATAGCATATTGCCCTTACTTTTGTTTTTTATACATTTTTAATACATTTTTATTTTTGTGTGACCCTACATACCTCACTGTGACTGTGAGACAATAAAAGATATTTCTATTCTTTTCTATGGAGCGTTATTCATTATCGATCTTAAAACAATTAAACTCATAAAAACGTAAACAATTTTCAACACATAAATTTAATTCATATGTACGTATCCCTGGTATTGCTATCCACTCTGAAACTTTCCTTGATGCAGCAGATTATGATCATGACTATGTGAAAGTGAGCAGCTTTCTACAAATGTCTAAAATAAATTGTCTTTTTAAGATCATATTTGGGATATTTGTGTTTTCTTGATATTGACGTTAGACTATTAGACTTCAAGACACTGATATTTACTGTTATTTTATATAAATAACAAAAAAGGAGATAATTGACCAACAGTCAGAGCCAGCATGTTAATGTATCATGGTTGTAATTGCGTTATTCTTTATGCAAATTGGTTCAAAAAAAAAAAAAAAATACAACTTTGTATTTCCTGATCCGCATCATCCACATTTGGACCTTTTTCGGACAGCACTTCCTTTAAATGAGCTCCATCTCATCTGACTAAGTCTCGACTTATCTGGCAAAAAAAAAAAAAAAAAAAAAAAACACCAGGAAGCTTTGCGATGTGCAGAGAGCTCAGAACCTGCTATTCATTTAGGAGAAACAGAAAATCAGTGAAGGAGCGCAGAATGGGCTTTCTACTGATAAGTATGACAGATGCAAAGGCTAAATTCATTGAACTATGAGATCTACGAATATTTAATCAGCCACACCTTAGAAAGGATTTGTTTTTATAGAACTTCAGGCCCCGATGTCTAAAGTCAGTCCCAAAGGACAGGCGTGCTGCTTGTTTTAGTTCTTTTCCTTGATCAACACATCGGAGTGAGTTGATGGTTCATTAGCAGGCTTCTTTGGAATGTGAAAACATGCTGGATGTTTTAACTGTGCATGTAGTTGAACAAACCATCGGTTATGTTTAACCCTGGGAACAGTATGACCACTATTTATTTTGTGATTTTTAAACGATAACTTTGTAAACCTTTGTGTAGGATTCAGAATTACACCAGATGTGGGTTTTTTTTTTTTTTCACACATCTACCTGATTTAATCCTGGCCCTTTCACATTTCTTTGACTCTTACATGAACCAAACCAATATCGTGTTACACGCAGATGGCATCCAGTCATCAAAATATGATTATTATTAGTTCATGTTGTTATTTTAGAAACTTTTTAATCACTTCAAACTTGAAGTAAACTTTTCTTTTCATTGATTAGAAGAATTATCTATACAGGCTTTGAATGTGGAGTAACTTTAGCCTGAAGATAGTTATATCTTTTTTTTTTTTTACTTAAAAAGTCCTGTCAGATCAGCTGTGCAGCTGTGTTTTTTGTTTGAATGCTCGGTCTCCTCAAACCCCCAGTGGGTGGTGGCAGATGGCCATTCATGCTGGGCCAGGTTCTGGTTCTGCCTCTGCAGCTCCCATCAGCTGGCCCGGCCCGCTCTGCTACAAACCAACCAGGCTCACACACACCATCAGGAAGTCGATCCCCACTGACTCGTTTCTCTTAGATAATACTTTGAGCTCCCTATTTCTTATTTGTGAAATTCTTTTTTAATTATTTGCATTATTATGATCCATTGATGCATGAGTTCAGTTTTTTTGTATGTTGGTTTTCTGATAATTTATTTGTTATTATTGTCCTTAGGGTATTGCCTTTTCAGCTAATTTGTTGTTTTGAGTTTCTCAGTTATTTATCATGTTCTCTTGCTGTTCATTTTCATAAGTAATATGTATTTTTCAATTAATACATACATATTAAGGAAGAAAAAAAGAACATCTGACTTTTATCTTAGACTTTGACTAAAATTATAATTTTGATGTCTAAAATTTCAGACATCATTGATTCTGTTGTTCCCATTAAAGTGAACGCCGTGTCATAAGTGTGTCGAGCAAATTGCTGTTTGGACCCGAGTCAGTTCAGATAGATTTTCCACTTTCCATGTCAAATCAAATCAAATTCAAAATCTTCATATTGTGTAACTTTAAACTAAACCAGGTCTTGCAGAGTTTTATACTGAATCACCTTAAAATGAGAACTTTTACTTCAAATTGTTCTGCAAAGCAATGCTACGCATGAAACATATCCAGATCGTGGATTGTTTTTGAATAGACAGCCTTTAGGGAAAATAATGTCAAACTTGATGGAGTGTAAAAACGTAGATCTAATTTTAACACTCCAAATGTTTTTTTTCCCTAATTTCCTGAAACCTGGATCGCTCTGGTAACTGCAGTGAAGGCAATGGCTTCAAATAGCTCACAAAGCCAGACCCAGGTCATCAAAGTCACTTGTCACCATCATTTTAACACTCGTCCGTTCTACACGTGAGCCAGCAGCTTTGCAACACTCTGACTCCTGAACTGTTTCAAGTCTTTACCCAGGAGGCAGCTCTTTTATTCTGTCACATTGCATTATAAATTAATCCTCAGCTGTCTGACCCACAATTTTCTTCAAGCTGTGTCAGTGTGAACACTCATTTTTGACTGCTGTCATTTTTTATGAGAGGCCATTATTAGCCCATATGGACTTTTCATGGCTAAAGAAACTGGGAATATATATATATATATA
>CAEGAE010032845.1:0-44835 GCA_903067095.1 Girardinus metallicus | reverse complement strand
TAATTATAGAAACAAATACATATATAGATATATATCTGGAGATATATATATATATATATATATATATATATATATATATATATATGGAAATATGATGTACACCTCCAAATATGACTAGACCCACACATAAACTGTTACAGTTAAACTAAGAATACACCAACTAAACTAGAACCATATTTTTGGGCAAAACTGAATATAACTCTGGTCTTGTTTGACCCACGGCCTGACAGATTTGTTTGGACAAAACAATTGAAACAAAAATGCCTCTTTGAGGAAGACTGATGTTTGAAAGCACATGGCCACGCTGCATTTGAGGATGCTGCTGCCATGTGGGGTCCTGATGCTGAGGAGGCTGACAGTGAGTATGCCTGTGGGATACTGAGATCCGGGACTTTTCTGTGATTAATGATAGGGGACGCGCCCCACTAATTGTGGTCCCTGACACAGGCACACGTCCCCAGACAAAGCAGGACAGGCCTGGAGCAGGGTGCCATGCTCAATCACCTTCCAGCAGAAAGCCTGTGTGTTTCTCTGAAGGGGGGGGATTCAGAGCAAAGAGAGGTCACAGGATATCTTGTGATTACAGGAGAGGAGACCTCCAAAGAGACTTGAGTATCCTACCAGCTGAGCAGACTATGGAAACGCTCATTGCCTGGAACACAGCTGAGATAGAGATTTACTAGGAACAACAGCTAACAAAACCTGGAAGGCAGAGCATCCTAGACTAAAGCAGCGGATCTTCTTGGCTTTACTTTATCTTGTCCAGACTATCCTCATTGGATGTTAAACAAGTCTACTTGTAGGTTTGTTGAATTAAATACACCTAGTGCAACACCATCTACAACGTCATGCATTTAACCTGAGAAAAATAAAACACCTCAACACAAATGAGGTGTCCTACATCTCCAAAATCACATTTTCATACTGGTGACCTTGGTTAAAACTCTTGAAAACAATTACTAAATGGAGCAGGTATTTCTATTTTTGCAAAAGTTTATGAGTGATAATCAAACTAACTTTAAATAAATATTACAGATAATGTGACCCATTTATTGTATAGTTTCATCTTCACTAGAAACTCTTTTCTCTTTTCTGGTTATCTACAGTTTTTACTCAAGGTTATTATACCTTGAGAATCTTATACCGGACAATGTCTTTTCTGCAAAGGACGTGGAGCTCATGGGAAATTTTTTCTCTTTTTTTTTTACGACACAGGTAAAAACTTTAACACAACTCAGCCTTGGAGTCTGTAAAAGTGAACTAAATGGTCCCAAAATGCAAATACATTGTCCTTCCCTTCCACCTGCTGGCATATTTTGAGAGCAGAGGCAGATGGAAGTCATGAATTGGCTGAAGTGAGGGACTCCAGACATTCAGCTCTATTAAGAAATCCCTTTACAGGGGGCGGGAGCTGGGCTGTTTTCATATTGTTTCTATGAGCAAAGCGGTTGCCACAATGGGTTTGGTTCTCAGAATGAAAGGCTTTGCTGGGGTCTGTTTTAGATTTGCCTTTACATTTGAGATCAGATTTTTAAGCCCTGTTTGAACTCATCAGAAGACAAGTCTTGACTTAATTCAAAGACTCATTTTGTTTAGATGTATTTTAAAGCTTATGTGAAGTCATATGTTTTTTTCTGTAAAGCTGGGGATGTATCATACCTTGGCCTCTCGGACTGCTATGTTGTCTTAGGTCCGAGTCATTCAGGCCTAGCCCCCTGTTGGTCCCTCTTTGCTCACCCCCACCACCCCAGGCCCCCAATCCCCTGTGAGCTTCCCACAAAAAAAGTTCACAATGCTATTCAAACAATAGGCCAAGGGACAAAGAGCACATCTACACAAGTGGAGCTTTTTTTTAAAAGCAAAAAGGCACTGTTTGGAAGATTTCCAACCCTTCCCCCACTTCAAAAAAAATTTTTTGAAGAAGAAACAAGGATCCCCCTTTCGCCCCTCCATGTCCCACCTCTCAATACCCTTGCTTTACAAAAAAAATAGCTCACCATTCCAGTGATGGAGACGTGGGAGCCAAATAAACTGAACCCAGCCCAATCCCACCCGCCAGTCCACAAGCACCCCCAATTTAGCCAAACACCCTCTTTACAGGACAAAAGCCCTTTAAAGGCTGAGTGTATGTGAGGGCTCTGGTGGATACCATAGTGGCTTAAAGACCGTGGAGGCCTCTAAAAGACACTTCTTTTACTCCCAGTCTCCTTCCATGCCTCCCTTTTCCTTCTCTCTATCTCTTTCTTTTTCTCCCTCAGTTTTTCTCTCGGGCAGTGAAAGGTTCAGCAAGGGGTAGAAAGAGTTTTGGTAGCATGGGGAGAGGGACCCAAATGGGGGTGGTGTGGGGGTGATGAGGGTGTTCCTGTGTCAACATTGTGGTATTTTCCCAAAGATGCATATCGCCTCTATACAAATAGGAGATGTATTTATAGGAGTACATAGAAAGCTGCGTGAGTGGAGAGTGTTTGGCCGAGCTTTCTGGCCACAGCCCCCAAGGCTCCATGGACAGTCTTCATGGCTAGTGAAATTGTTATTCTTTAGATGGACGTTGGCTGGGAAACACGCAAGTTCTCAGGCGACCACACAGTGTTCGCCTTCCCAATATGGCTGCCCTGCAGAGGAGCCCATTGAAGGACAGCATCCAGCATCATACATCTTGACTGGAGCCAGTATCTCAAGGTTCCTGTCGCTTCGCCCTGCATGGAATTTAGTCGAACACCAAGCATGTTTGGGAAAGAAGGGCACACACTGCAGCTTGTCTGACGCAAGCTGTGGCAAGCTAGTCATCGCAGCTTTGAGTATTAGGCATTAAATGATTTTACAGTCATGTAAGCAAGCCAAAGCTTCACTTTAAGAGGTCAGCCAAACCAGACGGGCAGGTAGACGAACAGCATGAGGAGTTCCCTGGCACACAGTGAGGTAACTCTCTTGAAGAAAACTTGGCAGCATGCAGGAACAAATATAAAAGACAAAGACAACAACATTCCAGCACTCAAAGCTTCTGTATTATCTATGTAATCCATCCAATCACTCCTCAAACACATACTCTCATATCAGTGCAGTACTTTCAGGGCAACACTTTTGCAATATACCAGTCAGACCAGTGTTATCAGTAACTATAAAAACTGGCTGTTTTTTGGTACGGTATATCCTTCTAACAACAGGCTGTTCCATTAAACAATTGAAATATAAAGTTGTGACAATGTGTGCTAGAAACCTCAAAAATGCACAAAGCAAAACTATACTAGGCATGTGAAATGCATTCATACTTTTACACATTTTGTCATATTAAGATTACAAGCTTAATAATTTTGTAATTTATTTGGATTTTATCTATTACCTAGTTCTCGTGTGACGTCACACTTCTGTGAACTTTGTAACTGACAGCTATCTTGATAGGCAGTTGCTATGGATTGATGACAACAATAAAAAAAAACCCACAAGCTTAGAACTAGCTCTCGTCATGATATCTAACTTACAAACAATATAAGTACATTACAACTATTACTGGATTACAATTTTAGTACCCTACCCAACTCTGTGTAATACCAGGATAAGTATCAGTGATATTTACTGCAATACTTACTGCCGAACTAGCTAAGGCAAGCATGTAACTAATGTGTATGTTCCTTCGTTTACAGACACCTTATATTGAAATTGTTGATTTTTGTGATGTCAAATGCAATAATAAGTTTATCTGCTTATCCACTTATTGTTCCACTGATGCACTTAAAAGGGAGTATATCCGGAGATTTTAACAAAGAACAAATTAAATAGATCAGATCAAAATATTTATGATTTCTGCTTCCTTCCAAAATAAAAGAAATGCAATTTAAATTATAAACAAAATTTATCCAACTAACAATTTCCTGAGACACAGGTTTAAAATGGATGTGGATAAGTTTTAATCCTGTAAAATAGTTACTAAAGATTTAAATCACCTGTTTTTCATGTGTGAAATTGTTCAATCTTTTTGGCAAGATCTTCATCAATTTATTCACAGCCATGATATGTTGAAAGTCATGTTGCCTTGTCGTTCCATTTCATAATTATGCAGCACTTTTTGTTGACGTATCACATACAATACTAATAAAAAACACATTAACATTTCTTCCTCTAACATGTGAAAACTGTAGACATGTCCTTACTTTAGCAAGTAGAAATTCTCTAAGCAGTATCACAATTTTGTAATAGTTCTCAGAGAATTCTGCTAAAATTGTCTTCTTTATTTGCACAGAGCACTCATAATCAGCATTTATGCCCCTAGCCATTTTCCACATTCTCCCTAATCCCCCTTCCTGAAAGAGACACTCCCAAGTGACATGCCAGTCTGCGGTATAACCAGTCTCTGCTGTTTGCTAAAGCTGCAGCTCCCTGTGCATTGTGCTCACAACAGGCCATGCAATCCTACACAGCAAGGCACCGAGTACAGCAGCAAGCATAAACACACCTGAATAACACAGACAGGGTCCTGCAGGGAGCTTCTGAGTGTGTGTGTATCCTAGACAGCGCTGATGCAGGGCTGAGCACCACAGGCCTGTTAGGTTGCATTGACGTCTCCACCTCAGAGCTGGCACACTGGGGAGTTATTGATTACCATTAAGCATCCATGCAGATGGCCAATAAAGAGCACGTGAGCCAAAGAGGGTCTGGGGAGCAGAAAGAGGGGAGGTGTGCGGGCGTGTGTGTGTGTGTGTGTGTGTTTAGAGTGTGTTAGAAGGCAGTAGAAGTAAGACGGTGTTTGAGGCAGTGAAATAAGAATATGAAATTGCTAAATATTGCAGTTTTTTTTTGTTTTTGTTTATATGGTTTTTTTTTTTTTTTTTTTTTTTTTAAATGGTATTGAAATTTACAAGTAGATTTAAAGTTTTTTAGTTTTTTTTTTTTTTTTTTTTTTTTTTTGCAAAAATGAATCTAGATGCCATATTTTTTTCAGGTATTTCTCATGTTACTCTCCCGGGTTTTAACATTACTCAAGTTCCTACATGCTTGTCAGGTGTTGTGCAATAGTCCACAACTTTTTCTGTCATGTTTTATCATTTGAAATCTAATGTTGAGATTGATGGTCCTGAAGCTCTGCTCAGAAAATTGTACATTGTAAAAGACACTTTAAATAGATTATGTGGATTCCTTGAACTGATGTTCTGTACAGTTCTTATCAATGATAGTTTTATTACCTGTATATCAGTGAGTTTGTCGAATATCTCAAGAGCAATGGAAGACTGATGAAAAGTCATATGTGACTTTGTTTTTGCTAATATTAGCTTTCTAATAGCATTCAAACTAAACAATAAAAAAAAGTATATTTACATACTACAGCATATTAGCAGCTTATACCTGTATGAATGTTTTTTCAGCCAAATCATGAGAGCAGCTACATTTAAGCTATGCTGGTTCACACTGTAGACTGTATTCACAGGCTTCACCGTCACTCTAAAATCACCAAGAGTGGAGAAAAACATTTAAACTTTAACACAAGATGTAATTTGTCCCACAGCATCTTCGCTGCAACATCTGCAGCTGATACAGACCCCAGTGAAAAACCTTCAGTGAAGAAACAAAGATGTTGTTCAGCTAAGAAAATACCCTGAGAGTCTTCTGCGAAAGGTTGAACAATTAATATCTTTTAATGTTGCATTGTATCCTGGGGATATTAACACTTTTAGTTGGAATTGTTTTAAATTGCTAAAATTTGCTTAAACAGGGCATCCCTCCCAGTAGCTATTAGCCTTCATTACTCTCTAAGGATTTAATCAGTGTTCTACAAGCTCACTCTGACGTGGAATATTTCTGCTCTGGACAAAGGAACTAATGTTGATAATGTTGACTTTATAGAATCTTATCTCAAAATGCATAAACTATCCATGTTTAATAAAAAAAAAAATGTAATGTGGTACAGTGTTTTATCCACAATATACCAATTTTTATTATGGGTTTTTCATCCTTCTAAAGTACGTCAATCTTATCTTCACTGTTTTGGTTGTTTCATACCAGATTTTTTCAGTTACAAAATGGTGCTGTCTCCTGCAGTTTTAAGACAATAAGAAAATAGAATTAAAATAACACATCTCAGTTATAAACCCAGGTCCTGTGAGGTAAAAAAAAATAGACTGAAAAATAATTTAACTTGTACAGTTCAAGTGAAACCAATAAAAGGAAAAAATGGGAGGAAAAATGCACAACCTCATTGCAAAAGTGTGCGCACCATTTAACTAATACTTTGTTGAAAGACCTTATCATATAACTTATACATTCACTCTTGAGTATGCATCTACCATACACTATAATGAATCTACTTTACTAGGAATAAAGAATATTTCAGACATTTGCTCATTTGCTCACGAGCAAAAAAAAAACCAGACCAACAAAAGAATGGTGTCGTCATAGGCAAATCAAAGTTTTAGAATGGTCTTATCAGGATGTGACCTTTACATGTCCTCACAGTCCAAGAGAATTGGAGAACGTTTGAGTGGGAAAGTAGGCAAATACTGCCAAGTCAAGAAGTGGCCCGTTGATAGACTTCTAACCAGTAAGAAGGTGCTTTAGCAAAGTATTAGTTAAAGGAAAGTTAAGGTTTTAAAATTATTGATGTCTATTTTTTCTCTAAATCACAAAAAACCTAGAATTTTAACAGGAGTGTACTGACTTCGGAGAGCCTCTGGCTCTCATATATGGTAGTGACACGGTGTGTTTACAAGCACAAAATGGAAGCAGAAAGGAAGAAATAACACACAAGTACGAAATGTTGGTACAAGCTAACAAATTAACAAACTGAACAGCAGACTTTCAAAACACTTAAGAGACAGAAATGCCACCTTTAACATCATATTTATTGTTATTTAGTTACTCAATAAAACATATACAGATATATACAATATGCAGGAAAACAGACGACTGCACTTTACATATTATTAAAAAAAGGAAAACAATAACAAAAAACCTGTTTGTAAATTGCCGTCACAGTCCTCCATCTATTGTTCAAGAAATTCAAATTCAACAGAAGCTTTTATTTAAAGGTTACAAGATTGCCTAACACACAGCAAAATGTTCTCTTATTATACATGTGCAATACCAATAATCTTTTTTTTTTAATTATTTTTCATTTCCCTTATCAAACAAACCCCTTGACCTCCTCTGTTGTTTCTAGTTCCCATTGGCTGAATTGTATACAAGTGGTTGAGCTCACAAGATGTGCAGCGGAGAAGAGACAGAAAAAAACACTTTCTCAGCAAATCGACTGAAAGAGAAGTATGAGTTCAATGACTGATAACAGTTCAAAAATGCTTTGACAAAGACGAAAAAATCTGAGTTTGCCGCCGTCCCCCCCAAAAAATGCTGAGGTACATTCATGCATAACTGTCCCTCTTCTAGCCTTCCTCTGGGTCCATTTCTTAGAGTTTGGCTTTGCCAAGTGAACTGGCGGGCCTTATTGGAGAAATCAGCCCACCATTGGTCAAACATGTCCCCCCCCCCAGAAGAATCAGGTCAACTTTAGAGGTGCAGCCATAACTGAGGTAAGAGCAGGCAGGCTGCAAGTAGCAATGAAGCCGAGGTCACATCACCAATACTTAAACACGGGTATACAATCAAAGCCAATGACAACTGACATCTGTTCCTCTGTTCTTCTGCTTTTCTCTTCTCCTCCTTAAACATGTCTTTATTTCTCTTCAACAATGAAATCAAAGGGGAAAGAAAAAAAATGGATTTGAGGTTTTCCAGATGTGGGGAATCGGCGAGTCGGCCCCACGTTTTATTGTCCAGCAGAATATTAATGCATGACTGTGTTAAGAAAGAAAAAAAAAAATCATGGCATTTGATTCTGTGTGGGTGTAACTTGCGTTCATGTTTTTGTGTTTATGAGCACAAATGTCTCTCTCCCTGAACAGGCAAGAGCCACACACAGCTGTCTCACTGACATATCATCGTCATCGTTTCTTTTTTGTTTTTTCTTTTTTTTTGTTTCTGAGGTTGTCCTTCAGTTTTTTTGTTTGTTTTTTTTTTTCTGGTTTTGTATCCTTCTTCATCCAAGTCTGTTTTGTTGCTCAAGTCAGAGCTGCCACAAACGTCCCAAATCGGTTCGAGATGTCAGAGTGGATGGAGCGCCAAGAGGAGACGGGCCCCCCTCGGCCCTTGCTGTCCCCCAGCTCGTCTGTGCAGTGGACGGACAGGCACTGCAGGTGGTTCCCGCCGCTGCTCCCGCCTCCTCCCCCTCCGGCTCCTGGGGCCACAGCTCCGGTCTTACTCTGGGAGAGCTCGGATTCTGAACAGAAGCACAGGAAGGAAGAGGTTAATTAAGGCTTCCACAATTCCAAGCAGCTGGCATTCTCTGATACAGATGAATCATTTAAAATATACACATTTAATGAAACCAGTGTCATTTTCACATCCCACTCTCAGTCTGCACTGTGAAATTAATTCAACACCATTCCATCCCCCTTCCTACCCTCTCCCATTTTCTCATCTGTAAGACCAAAAGTGGAGCCTGTAAGCAAAGCTTCTTCTTCTCCTCACAATCCACCTCCTCACTGTCTGATAAGTGAAAGCAGGCACACACACACAGAAAAATTTAAACATGCAACTCTGGAAAACTCCTGGATGATCTCCCATCACTGGGTCAAAGGGCACCGAAGGAGATTGACTTTTTTATCCTGGTTGGCCCAATTTATGGGCATAATGACCATGACACGGTATCGACCCTGTGACAGCAAAGTGTGAAGTCTCCTATTAAACGGTTGAGGAAAAATCCATACATAGATTGATTAAACATTATGTGGAAAAACCCGGAGGTCCACCAAGAAACCGGCTGGTGGCTGGAACTGGCTGAGTTTACCCTCGAGTGGCCTTGATTTGTGATCAGCAGGTCAGGAAAAGTCTGATCTGTGTAGGCACCATTCCTAAGCACCAACAGGTCACAACCCTTCAGTGTCGAATTTGTCACTGAGGGAGGAAGAGTCATTTAGCTGTATTTTTAATATTAATTAAGGGCTTAAGAATAAAGCTATATGCAGAAAGGACGTATGAAGCTACTTAAAAGGAAGCAGAATTTTCCAAAGATGAATGTCGAGTGTGCATTCAGCATGCTTTGTTTAAATAGGAAGCTAGACTTCAGCAAATAAAAACAAAAAAAAAATTTAACCTGTGGCAGAAAAATTGCTATTTCTAATTCCAATTTGTTATCTAACACTTTGGATTAGCACATGTTAGAAATCTTTTGGAAATATCACAGCTTTACAGGAAATCTTCAGAGAAAGTCAGGATTTGTATCTGGGATAATTGTCAACATAAGACACTAACAATAATCTAAAACATTGGCTATTTCATCATTTTTTCTTTGTCATAAAATTGCAGAGAAATTCTATTGAGCTGCGGAGTTGTGTAATACATACTGCTCTCTCTTTCCTAACCCCACACCTCTATGGTGCTAAAAGATTCAACGATCATTCATCCATAGAGTCAAACAGATAGGTTGTTTGACTCTATGGAATAAATAATTCTACAACTGGACTCATAAAAGTAAATAATAAAATACTGGTAGTAGAAAGTAAATTACAACTGTGCTGTAGCTGTTATTTGTTTTAAAATGACATTGTCATTTTAAAACAAGCAAAAAAGCGTGCTTTTTAAATACTTCTACAATTCAGAAGTAGAGTGAAAAAAATCACAAAAATAGTTAGGTGTAGCTGGACTTCTTTAAGAATAATTAAATTTACAATTTATGCAAAAAAAGTAGTAGATTTACTTTTTTATTATTTACACTTCTTTGAAAAAAAATCCTTATGGGCATGTCAGACCTTTACAAATTGGAAACTGTCCACGGAAATGTCTGATCGGTACATCTCTAATAAAAATGCATATGTTTTTATCTATTAAAACAGACAGAGTAAATGTGGACTCTCAAGATGCATGATTCAAATGTGGACACAAAAAAACCTTATGTGCCATGTGAAGGAATAAATTGCTAAAGAAAAGATGAAGAGAAGTGTGAACTTCTTATGAGCGCAGCATTACACTTCATTACATCTATCTGTAAAGTAAAAATAAGTACAGTTTTATTAGATTAAATCAGGACACATAAATAAAAAAAAACGTAGCCAAGGTAGTGGTGGGGCTATGTGTTGTGTGTCACTAATGCAGCATCTTTTGCTTTTGGGTTTTGCCTCCAAGCAAGCCCTTAGCACAGAGAAAACCGTGTGTGAAGATGTTAGCGATCGTTGGTTTACATCAGTCCGATTAATCTCCCATCTCCTCACCACACAAAATGCACCGACGCCCTGCTCCGTGTGGATGGTTGAAACAAACCAGATCAACCGTAAAGCTTTGAGGTTCAGGGACACATTGGTGTGTGAGAGCGGAGGCAGGTGGAAAACAGCTCTGACAAGCTGAGTTACATGTGTCAGAGACGGCAGGGAGGAGGCGGGGGCGAGGCTGTGATAGACGACAGTTTGGGCGCAGAGCGGCTCAAGATCACAACACTCCAGTCAGAGTAATGCTCACCTGAGGGAAGTGGGAACTGTTGCAGAAAACCTTCATGCATGCCTGTATCATCTGCAAGCTTCCTTTCTCCTTTTTCAGCTAATCTGTTTTTTTTTCCCCCTTGCTTTCTTTGCTCATTCTTGTCACTTCTTGTGGCAGCAGTCATACAATTTGATTCAAAAGGGACAGGGATAAAAGCACGAAAAAAAGCTGGCAAGACCAAAATGCGGGGCGGCCAGGAGAGGCAGACAGGCAGGCGTGCCCCCCAGCCAGTCTGGGCTGCGACCAGTGGAACGGAAAAGTGGGGGGATTTGGTGAAAGGTCAGGCAGCCAAGCCTCCCGTTGTTCTCCGTTTCATCTGGTCCTATCACCTCTGCTCCCTGGAAGATTTCTCTCCATCTCCCAACCCCGATCCAGGTGCCTAATGGAAGTGTACTGTATGTACTGTATGTACGGCCGGGGTGAAGAGGAGGGGGGCGAGCGGTTGTTGCTGCTGGTTCAGTGAGCAAGGAGAGAGATGAGGATTTCAGAGCGGTGTTGGTGGTGGCTGTGACAAGATCTCACATTTGCCAGAGGGTACAGTCATACACCTCAGCATGGCTGATCCCCCACACCCACCCCCTGCCAGTCCCACCCCCACATCCCCTCACACTCCCTCTTCCCAGCGCAGTGCCCTCAAGCACCCGCCAGCAGCTCATGCTAGCTGGGCACAGCAGGGTCCGCACCGGCCTGAATAGGCAGCCAAGCGTTCCCCTGGCTCACTGCTGACACACAGCAAACTGACAACACACACAGCCAAAAACACAGAGCACACCAACCAACCAAGCGCTGCCATACTCACACCAGCCTTCAGCTGCTGCTTCGCATGCACACGCACACACATGTACGCGCACGCACACAGGCCAGAAAGCAAGGACATACATACGATAGCACACACGTACAAGCACAGCTACATGCATTACTCAGCTTCAAAGCAAAGGACAGCGGTAGAAAATACACAAAAGAAAAACTACACATGGCTGAAAATATCAGATATGATCACTATCTTTTGTGATGACACACTCTTACTCGTGGCTATCATTAGAATATACCCAGTATTCATGTTCAAGGAAACTATTTTTGTCTTCATGAAAAAGAAATTTAGGCACGGGTTGACTTTAAGAGAAGAATAGCATGATGTTATTAACAAAAACACTTCAAACAGAGGTAAACATAATCTTATTGTTATTATTGCTGGTAAAACTATGAGACATAATTTATAGCATTTTAAAATGATAATCATGTTTGGTAAAAACATCTATATATTTATTAGGCCACATAGAGACATTTAACACAAACTGATATTCGCTGGCATGTTGGTTAAAAAGGCCTCCAGTCAGTTTTTAACAAAATACCACATGTAGCATCAGGCTGAGGCTTTAAAACTGTGGCACCTTAATAAGAGCTGTGTGTTATGTTCCTTTAGTTTCCAAACCAAGGCAGCCCATGAATTAAACAACTCAAACATGTTAAAATCAATTTTGTTTTTGCTGCACAGGGATAGTGACTTTCTTTCAACCAGCTGACCACTGGCTGAAACCTTTTTATTTCTTGACACTGTAAACAAATATGGGCCAGCTACCAGAACCGAGGACCATGGCTGCAATACATGCAATATGATCACTGTAATTTGCTGGAATTGCTGATAAGTCAATGCCTTGTTGCAATCAGAAGGCCTTCCTCACACAAAGTTTTCACCAATTATGTGACGGGCTGATTTTGATTACTAAACTATAATTAGAGTAAAATCATACTGCTTGTAGCTAAATTCACATTTGACTATTTTACTTGTTATGCAAGTGGAATGTTACTGCAATAATGAATTGTTATAAACTGCCTTTAGATGTCATTTGTTGTAATTTAGTTCTAAATAAATAAACTGAATTATACTGTTCATTTTAAAGAAACCATGAGTGTTAAAACCTGACCATTAAAGAAAAAACGAACTATAACTCAACATCATAGGGCCTCCAGGGGGATTCAATGGGTGTCATTTTTCTTTTTCAGAAATACAAGACTAGAAAAAAAAGAAAAAAAAAAAGATCAACACGCCACACTTAAATTAGCCATGCCGGTAGATTTGTTCGAAGGTGGAGACGGCAGTGTGAAATTTGAAAAATCACACAAGTCTAAATCCCAAATCACCATGACATTTTACAAGCAGGAATTTTCTTCAATAAAGTCTATCTGGCTACGGTTGTTCATTGACTGACGCAGAATTCATATCCACAGTAATATCTCAATAATGGCCCATTCATTTGAGGGAAACGAGTGCTTAGTTCCAACCAGCGAGAAAGAAAATGCCTAATAAAAAAAGGGGCAACGGTAACAGTGCAGGCAGCTGTGCTCAGCCACAAATACACCTTAATATCCTTAACCACATTACAGCCACAAAGGATTACCAAAGACATGTGTAAAATAAATACCGAATTCAAAGTGATGCATTTATATGGCCATATCTCTCACCCCAAGTGCAGTATATTTTTATTTGGTGCCTGGTGATGATGCTCATACACACACACACACACACCCAGACACACACAGCAGCACCAGCAGGGATGTGAAGCCGTTTTCACAGATACAGCCAGAAACGATTTACAGAGATGAGTGGAGCTTGAATGCCATGAAGGCAGGGAGCGCAGCGCGCTGCTCCGGTTGTCTGGATGACACCAATGTGTCTGGGAGCTGACGGCCTGACACGGGTTTGCATGTCAAACCGCAGCACAGGAAGGTAAACAAAGGCTGCTCAGAGACCGTTTTCCTGCCAGCTCCATATTAACTGTTAAGGAGTACAATTACTTCTTCAGATTAATCTTAAAACACAGCAGCACATTCAAAAGGGACTTTGATCATATTTAAGGGAGACAAAGACGTATCAATGGTTCGTGATGTTAGAGGGGGCAATGGTATGTATCAAGATATTCCCAAAGTTATGATTTCATCATCAGCTACTATTTCCTAGAGCTGAAAGTCTTTTTGACGAGATTCCAGATGAAGTAATGGAGTAAACGCAGTTTCTTCTGCAACTATGTGTGAACTACAAAAGAAACAACAAATAATGAAGTGTGTTGTATCTCCAATCTGTGCAAGGTTGTGAAAAATGCCTGTTTTACATTTCTGATTTGTAGTTCCTATAGGGAAAGATCTTTTAATGACAAAGCAGAGAAAATGCCGGTGTAAGGAGTGCTGTCTCTCTCCCACCTGTTGCACAGTCAGCTGACTCAGTGCAAGTCAATAAAACATTTCCCTTTCTTTCTAGAAAAACAAAATTAAATGATTGGAAATATTTTCAACTATGGACAGCTGTGAAGTGGAAACTAAAGGAGAATCGCCCATCACTCTCTTATGGAGACACTTTTTAAAAGCTAAAGCTAAAGCTGTTAAGATGCAGATTGCAAGCTAGCTACCAGAGCAGATAGCCTGAATAATAAACAACCCACTGTCAGCTTGTTATATTGATAGATTTTAGATATTTGTTTGTTTTTTTTTTCTATTCATCAAAACCAAAACAGCAAATATTAATATATTATTTCAGCAGCTGTATGAATTAATTAATTTATTTAAAAGGGGCATTAATCAGGTCTACTATGCAATGTGCCAGATTTAGCCACAGAGGGTCATTTTAATCTGCAATGTCTGGATTAAAACATTAAGTCACATTTTTGGTAAATTATAAAATACTGCACCAAGTCTAATCGGACATGTAACAGAAAGTTGACCAAACAAAAGCAAAAGTCTCCTCTTAGTAAAGCTCAAGTGGAGAATTTAATTTTGTTTCATGAAACTATATTTTTTACAATATGTTTTAATCTTTTTATGTTTAAAAGAAAAAAAAAATGGGAACATGCTGTGGTTTTAGATTGTGGTGTTAATACAGTGGAACTGTATGATTTTTACTCAAGTTGTCAGGATGGCAAAATCTAATCCAGGCTCATTTCCATTCCAGAGATACAATAAAAGAAGCTAAATTAAAATAAGAGCAGAAAGAAACAGAATGTCTGTTGGCGAGTTTTGAGTTTCCTCTGTGACAGTGATTTCCCAGGCCCTGGAGTCCCATGCGGCAGGCGGCCCTGCGTCCTCCTTCTATCCCCGTCCCAACACTTCCATGACGACACTTCACCTTTAACCTCGGGCTCTCCGGGGCGCGACCCCGTCCCCTCTGAACACAAACCAGACCAATCAGATTGCTGCGCTCCCTGACAAAAACACCCAAAGGCCTTCACTCCAGTGACAGTGTGTGACATCAGGTCAGATTCCTTTCGCATAACAACTAGAACTGTGGTTCTGCGTGAGGACTCAGCACAAAACAGCCGTTCAAAACCACCAAGAGAAAGAAAATTAAAATCTGATCCTAGGAAAAAAAGAGGATGGGGAAAGGTTTGTTTAACCTGCAACAGGATGTAGCTAGTGGAAATTTTCTTGCCTGGAATTTATTGTATATGTTGTCCCCTGCCCTGACAATTCAGATTATTGCAAAAAAAATCTAACTCACATTAGCAAATCTAATAAAGCCCTTAATTTGGAGGTATGGTTAAGGGCCCGATTGAGGTCCACATGGCCTGACAGAGGTATTGTCCCAGTTATCCATGCCCTGAGGTGGATGGGATGGAGAGCAGGGGGGTGAATGTGAGGCTCCCCACAACCCCTTTAACTCCACCCAAGTGCCGTAGCATGACCTTTCCCTCAGAGCAGGGAGGATATCTGGAGGGAGCGACGAGGGAGGGGGGGACATTTCTCAGGCAAGGGCACAGGGGTTATTTTGGTTTGAATTTCCTCTCTGTTCTCTGCCCTGCAACATGAAGAAGGAAAAAAGAAAAAGAAACAAAAAAAAAAGAAAAAACTTGCCTCGACAGGCACTGCTCCCAGCATTTGTTACCTTCTCTCCAGCAACACACTCACTACCATCCACTAACACTCATACAAACACAACTCCCCCTCCAGCCACAAGAAGTGCTTAGGAAACCAGACACAAATCAGAACATGGGAAGTGATTTAGTGCCTCCTACATAACTCACAGTCATGTCCAGGACCTGTCCAGCATGTCATCCAAACCAGTGACATATTGATCTAGTTCGCTGTCTCTATTTTGTTTCTGCACACTGCGGCAAGTTGGGGTTTTTTTTTTCTTCTTTTCTTTGAGAAAATTTCACTTTTTGCACAGACATTATTGGAAAAGATCCACATCACAAAAAAACATGACATTTGAAAATGTAAGATGCTTAATCAAGGTATTTTTGGAAGCATGATGCAAAGATTGGTGTGAGACTCATAAAACTAACATACTTATTACAATTCCATCTGTAATTTTTATTATGGTTTCGGTTCTGAGACTAAAACAAAACTCTAAAACAAACACTGCTAAATTTAGAAGTAGTTTTTAAGAGTTTGTTGCACGGATTGTTCTACCTTTCTGCTCTTTGGGAAGAAAGCAAAGGTTTAACAAGCTAGTTTAATGGTCAGGTTAACTGCTTTCGCTCACAGCCTGTAGTTTTAAAATAGTAAGCCTGACCATATGTCAAGTGCGCCGATCTTTTGGTTTCCACTCTATAACTGTGTACGTATTTTTGATGAGTGCAAATATTTCCAATTTTCGCTTTCTTGTGAACAAGGCAAAAGTGAAGCTGTTTCCATAAGCCATCTTACTGGCAGTGTGCAGCAAAAGTCGGGGGAGGGGCAGGACTATCTATTGCTTAGGAAAAACATTGTGGTTACTTCAACACTTTCTCTTAAAAGTGAATGGTTTAACTTTAAACCATTCATATGGAAGTATGTGAGAGAAAAAATAACTTTTTTTAAATTCTTAGTACAGAGGAACCAGCTTAAAAAGTGGAAGGAAAATTTTTCTATTTCATGTTTAACCACAAAAAGTTTGGTGAAGTATATTTGCAGCAATATGTGTAACTAAAACTCAATCAAACATCAACGACTAAAAAAGAAAATCTAATGGAGCACAAAAATATTAGTAAAAATATTGTATGGTTTAAATTCTCTTTGTTCTTCCATAAGTACAAATGGTAGCTATTACCCACCTACTCGTCTCCAGAGCAAAAAGCAAGTCCTCTGAAAATCAGCCGCTTTCTTTCTTTCTTTCCTTCCTTCTTTCTTTCCTTCTTTCTTCCTTTGTTTCTTTCTTTATTTCTCGCTGTCTCTCATACCTCCTCTCGTACTCCATCAGTCTCTACTTCTGTCTCCCAGGAGAAGCAGCCCCAGTGTCATAACTCATTTGTCAATTCCTCAATACAAATTAAACAGTGCCTGACGACTACCTGTATGCCAAATAACATAACCGCTACTGGCAGCATGACAACATTCACACCTCTAAAAACTGAGAGTATACACACACTCACACACAGGGTTTAAAAGCTGAACTACTTTCACTGGCAGATAAGGATCGTGAGACACCTTTCAGTAGCTCAGTGCCCCCTGTCCACACTTTACAATACAGTGGACATTCAGACATTAGACACCATCTAAAGTTTGGATCCACACTCGTTTGCATTTCCAGCTGCATCCGAGGTGAAAATTTACCACATGCTGAGACAGGTTTAATTTTATCCCTGCACCCTCCCTCTGAGGCAAAAAACAAAACGTAGAAGGAACTTCTATTTTAAATACTTAAAAAAATTTTTTAGCAAAGCTAAAGGTTTGACATCTTCTTGTAGCAGTCACAAGCACGCCTCTTTAAGACTACTTTTGACTGTCACTAATGCTCAGTTTCTCACATGAAAAAAATCCCCGAAGGAACATGCAAATAGATGCAGAAAACACTTCCAAAGACCATCTTAAAATCCAAACACTAAAGGCGAGTCAGACGTGTTTTCCTTCTTTTTAAAAGTCGAGTAAATACGCTTATATTTTTCCAGCACGTTGGAATTAAACGTGCACCTTTCCGTGCAGACACCTGATACTGAAGTCAGTAGCTGGAAGCCTGACACCGAGTCCAAATAAATCAAATTTTTATGCCTGCAGATGACGAATCCATACTGTCAAGCTGCGGTACCAACAATCCAGCCTTTCGTTACACACTGTGCATGCCAACAGCAACACCAAAAAAGAAAAATGCAAACAAAGCTGTAAATCTATGAATTTAAAATAATATTCTATCTATCCCTGGCTTTTTTGGAAAATACAGAAGTCTAGTTTCTTGAGTTGGTCATTTATATAACTGACAAAAGAATATTCAATTTCTGGTTTTAAAAAAGAACAACTAATAACTTGATGATATTTACAATTGCTTTAATTAAAGCTGCACCAACCTGGCTTTTTTTTTCTTGGCTGACATTGATTTCCAATTTAGCTTGGGCTTTGAGCTGCTGATGCTGATTTGAACTCTTTCTCATTTTTGTTTTGTTTTTTGTTCTTAGGGGTTATAACAAAATTAAAAGAACATATGTACAGTGGGTTCTTTTGCAGAGGTTGTGGTTTGGAATCCTATAGAAAAATTAAGGAATTACAAGAATTTCCTCATTTATACATCACATTTGTTGCGGTATATGAGCTGCAACCATTTCAAAGTGCATGTTGTTGGCTTATTTGTTTTATAAACTTAAAATGAAAAACACTGATGCCTTTATTGAAAATTCTAAATTTCATCTGCTGATTACTGATCGGAAGAAAAAGATCAATTTTGATCTCAAGTGATTGGTGCATCTCTAGAATTGAGATTGTAACAAAACAAGCTTTGACTTCAGCTTATTCCTCTTTTGTGCTGTTTGTTTTAAACAATAAAACAGCTTCATAATTGGACTTTTTTTTTAAAGTACCCAACAAAAGTTATTTATGCTCACGATTACTATGGGACAGATGAGTGCGATAAATGTTGCAGACATCAATATGAAACACCTTGTAATGACAGGTAAAGTACATAAACCGCCCGGAGCTGTTTTTAGCACATTCCGGCACGTGCCAATCACTTTCTTCTTTCTTGAAAAAAAAAAAAAAAGAAAAGAGAAATAGAAATTACTGGTGTTGCTTGTGAGACCTTTGTCGTGCTAAAAATGTCAAAGCCAGGTAAGTCTCACAAGATTTCTCTTTTCACAGTGGAATATCAATAAACCTCTACTTCTGTTTAAGCTCTGTGCTTTCTAGTAAGCATGATAGGATGCAAGTTCTCCATGTTTCAAAGCTGTCAGAGTCGGAGTGACAAAGATTTGATTATTATTAGAGCTTGTGTGAAGACTGATTGGTTGGAGAGCTAAAAGTGAAACTCTTCCGCAAGGTCAACTGTGAAATGTTTTTAACTGAGATGAGAAGATGGAAAAAAAAGTTACACAAGCTTGTGGCAAAAAAAAAAAAAAAAAAAAAAAGAAGTGAAAAGTAAAAATAAAAATAACTGAATCACTTCCTACGCCTGCTGGTTGCCTGTTATCAAGACTGTGCATGAGTTTCCACATGAACGGTCAGTCACTGGCTAAGATATGTACATGAGAAAGGAAGAGGGAGGGTGTGAAAAACAGAAAGTTTTTGAAAAAGGAGAAATGCAAACTGAGAGTGAACGACAGGCAGTTGACGAGGACCTGAAGTCGCTGGGATGATGAAGTGTACCAGATTCTTGCAAAGAAACAAAGAAGCGCAATGTCGCAAAGACACAAGGCTAGAAGGGAATATCACTGCCACACGCATCACTTTGAACGGCTGCAGAGCAAGCACAGAGAGGGACGCGCTGAGAGAACAGTTCCTGAAAGAACGGGCAAAGTTTTATCAGCTATCTGTCGACACATTTACACATTCACAGGAAGTTATTGAAAATCTGCACTTTGTCTTTTTGTTTGGTTTCCCAAGCGAGCTGCTCTCCTGATTCACCACCGACAAGCCACAGCGCTAAAACAAACAGAATTATCGTACATTTCAGGATTTTTTTTTTCTTTTTTCAGGGAAACTGTGACGACACACAGTCCCTACAGGAACCGAGCTGAACCCTGACCTCTGATCCCTGAACCTCACCAGGTTTAACTCTCGCTGCCATCAGCTCGTCTGTGCAAACTGCACTCCGAGACTCTCCACTACGACACAGGAAAAACTGAGAATAAAAATGAAATAAAAAAAAAAAAAACATTTTTAAAGATAATTAAAGTGTATTAAATGATATGCATGTTTCAGCTGAAAAATTAAAGTGAAAAAAAACCCCCAAAAAACGTCACAAGCATTTTCATCAATTCTTGTTTGAACTTTTACAACAATAAAATTTGTTACAATATATTTCACTTTTTCAGAAAATAATAGTAACGTGTTTATATAAAAAAACATTTTGAATAAAGACTGCTAAGAAGACAGCTGTAATTCTCAAAAGCTACTTTAAAAGATATAGTTAGAAACTTTATTAAGATGTTACTAAGCTTCCATTAAAGTGGCCAGAAAAGTGCATTTTTTAGGATCTAATTTCTTCCTTGTTAAAAATGATGTCTCTCTTTGATCAAGCAATATTTCACTGAAACCTAATTGACTAAAGTACTGTTATGATTTATTTGAAATTTGTGTCAGTGGCATTTTCTAGCCTATGGCGGATTTTTTGTTTACAAGATTGATGACTTAAAACTAGTGGTCAAAGCAGATCCTTTTTAGTGTGTGTTGGCGTGCGTGCGTGTGTGTGTGTGTGTGTGGCGGGGGAAAAAAAGTCAGTGGGATGCTTGATTTTGGAGCTTACACTGTGGGATGTGACTTATCTTAAATGATGATGTTATTTTGCTCCCAATGTGGAGCCTATGCGCATCAGATTCAATCTCCAAACCCGCCACCCTTCCCTCCAAAAAATAAATATATACACCTCCGTCCTTTTTCTTTCTTTTTTTCCATCTTTGCTGTCTGAGGCACTCAAATGAGAAAATGTCAGGAGCTGTGATTTGTGCTAACTAGCTATCGATCGCTCCAGAGCTGCATGCCTTGCGTCCACGTAGGGAGGGCTGAGGAGAGTAGAGCAGAGAAGAAAGGAGAAACTACAATGCTTTTAAATACTTTATGACTTTTGTGGAACTAATTATTGGGAAAATAAAACAACTTAACTCTATTTGGAGGGATTTTCATTTTTAAAAAAAAAATGTCTTTATTAATATTGAAAATATTTATTTAAGATTTGTCAAAGTTTTGATTATTCCTAATACAACGCATGCACGCAGCAGCCTTAGCAATTCTCAGTTAAAGTGTATGAAGACAAAAGATTTCACCACTCAGCGCTACGCTATGAAACATGTGTTCCATCTGTGTAATGGTATTATTGTTTATAACCCGACACCTTCTTCTGGATGTCATAAGAACGACGCGCCAGGACGCAAAGAGTCCGCGCCATGCGCGCCCCCGTCGCGCTCTGCACCCGCACAGATCAGAACAAAGAGACGCTGCAGAAGCGAGACGGCGCTGTGAACGCATGTAATGAAATATCGACTCTGTCTTAGCCTTGGTCTTAACAATATAGAAAAGTTAGCCTGATAAATTATGAAGTTATAATGACGAAAAGGAATTTTGAAAACTATTTTTTTAAACAAATAACTAATGAAAATAAAGTGAGAATTGATTGCACTTATAAACTGCTATTATTATTATTATTATTATTATTATTATTATTATTATTATTATTATTATTATTATTATTATTATTATTATTATTACAAAAGAAGGACAAAACTCACATTCTCATACAACACGAAAAAAAATTATATATATTCAGATTTCAAGACGTTATAAAGACTTGCGCTCTAAAGATATAAAATGGTAACTACAAGCCCATCTCTTCAATTTATAGTATTTTTCTTCTTGTTTAAAAAGCATATTTTAGTCCAAAATATTTTCTACCTTGTTCGAGAAACAGCATAGTGAGAATTATTCATATCACAACTGAGTTACAAAATCGCTCCGAGACAAAAGTTACGCAAATTAAAAATATCAGTCTATTAACAGAATGTTTTTGTCATCTATTTAACATTAGTTCCAAAATATTAAACGTGAATGACCGTATTTTTTTTTTTTTTTTTTAAACGAGGACACTAATGCCGAATATCCTGTCGAAAAATCTATCCACTCTGACCAGGCCGGTATTATCCCATGATAATGACCAAAACAAACACGTAACCAGGCGAGGGAACCACCCGCTGTGCAAACGCATATCCTCAGAAAGCTATTAATCTTCTCAATGTAGTTGTTCACCCTGAAAACTGAGATAAAGAGCCACAGGAAATGTTTACTTTTCTTCAGTTGTTCTTTTTTAAAGAGGCTTTAAGCTACAATTAACAATAAAGGCTTTAAAGAAAGTACCGTTTAAGATGGATTTTCTTTTTATACTTTAACATAAAAAAAAACATTTTTATACATAAATATTAAAATTGACAACATATTTTTTTCACTTATCTTAAATAAACCCTCTAAGTTTTCAGAATAGTAATGGAATAACCAGGGATGCATGCTGCTCACACAACATGGACAAAAGTTTCTGTAATGTCAGATTCAGCAGGACAGTAAAAGCATTAGGATACCTTTTGAAATGACGTTCAAGGTCAAATAAATAAAGTACAAATTTGAAGAGAAAAACTTAACAGCACTCTGAATTGTATGGTAGAGATTAAAGGAGAAAAAGGAGGAGTTATTTACCTTCTTTACTGCTGTTTTGGCTTTTATTTTTTTCCCAGGATCCCATGGCCTTGTCATCCTCTGACCCATCCATCATGGTCTTGTCACTGGGCACGTACCAGGTGGCGTGCTGCTCTGCCATGAGGGTGTCAAGGTCAATAGTGCCCATTGAGCCCTTCCCTGCATCCGGGCTGCAGCCTGGCAGCTCATTGTCTCCGTTCTGCGAGGGACAGTCACTGCTCTTTTTGCCATTCTTCATGGCCAGGGGCTGGTCTTCTGAGATACTGAACTGTTGCCGCTGCAGCTGAATCTGGGCCTGGAGGATCTCCAGTGGGTGGATTTCTTCCTGGCCCGAGGTGCTGGACGGGGTGCGTACCTGTTCCACCCCAGGAGTGCCCGGGTGGCTCACCCCGCTGGCCCCTGTGCTCACACCAGAGTTCAGTCCATAGCTGTCTGGTGCTGAGGTAGTATGATTGTTTATGCCCATGCCAAGGGGCTTTTGTCCATTTAATAAACTGTTATCACTCCGCTGCATTTTGGGTGAGCCTGTGATCATAGGGCTGCGATTGGGCTTGGTGGCAGGAGCCCCTCCTGCATCTGAGCTGGATGACACCTCGTCCTCGTTGCCATAGTGGGTGCTGACATCGTCAGGGAAGTCCACTCTTGGTGAGCTGCTGTCAGACTTGGCAGCAACACTTTGAATGCCACTGTCTAAAGAAGACATAAGGTCAGCCTGGTCCCCCAACATTAGGTCACCTCCTTTCGCCCAAGAGGGTGACTGAAGGTGTTTTTCATGAGGTGTGCCCCCACCCCTCTCCCCAACGCCAGCCGAGGGGGTCTGCTGGCCTGGACTTACAACAGGGTTACCGTTATCAGAGGAAAAAAAAATTCCAGGGCTCACATGTCCACTGTCTCTTTTTCTCCTCCCTCTCCCTCTCCCACTCCCTGTTGTTGCCTTCCCCTCACTGCACGGGGTAGCGTCCATGTTGTAGTTTGGGGAGAGGGCACTGGCTTCCCCCTGCACCGTCTGGCTTTGACTTACAGGCTTAGAGTTGCTATTCCCGGTGCCAGGCATCTGGCTGTTCTGGGAAGCACTGCTCTGAAAATATTCAGGACCAGCACTTCCAGTCCCATTAGATGTGCTGCTATTAATGTCCTGCTCTGTCTGACTTAGTTTTCTCTTGCCCTCGTTTTGGTTCTTCTTGTTGAATGTTACGTTAAGATTGGGGGCCCCTAGGCTAGCGATCATGTTCTGGCAGGCCGTGGACAGGGCTGCTAAACAGCTCTGACCGAAAACACTGTCTTTAGAGCTGGTTTTGCTGAAGTTCCCAAGGGACAGAGCTCCCAGCTTACTAACAGACGACCGCTGGCCTGAGGGGAACTCAGACTGTGGAGGGTAGCTCCCTGGTGAGGTGTTCACCCCTTGGGGAGCACTGTGAGGCGGCCCCTGGCGGTTAGCCCCCCCATAGGGAAACGTTGGCTGTGCTCCCATTGGAGGTGCAGAAAAATCAGCTGGTCGCCTTTCTGCTGGTGCATTTGGATGTCCTCCTCCAGCTCCTGGTGACTGCATTTGTGAGAGGTTACCCATGTTTCCACTAAACTGTGAGTGCATGCCTGGAGAATGAAGGGTCTGAACATGTCCATCTCCTGCTATTCTCATTGGCTCCTGCATACCAATGCCTGGCCTGAACATCATCCCAGCCCCGTTTTGTTGCAGCCCCATCTCATTAGGCCCAGACTCATTACCAGCCCCACCCATGCGCCGTGACATGATCTCTCCAGGTGGGTGGGACCCCTGAAACCAGGAGTTCTCCTGAGTTACATGAGGATTTTGTCCATCAATGTTGGGCATTCTGCCACTGTTCTCCCTGTCAAAGTTGGGCTGAGGCATGTTCCCAACTGGACCTCCATGAGTCATTGGGACAGGAGGTACATCGCCATGGTGACCTAGCTGCTGAAGACTTGGCTGCCTCATCCTCTGCTGCTGGTTGCGAGAGGCCATCTGTTTTATCATCATGGCCGCATTTTGGCGCTGCTGCAGAGACTGTGGCTCGGGCCCTGGGTGTTGTAGGGGACCTGGTGCAAAACCTTCATTGACAGGTGGGGTGAACTCCCCAGGAAGGCCAGGATATGCTGAGGGAGAGAGGTGGTTATCCATACTACCACACCAACCATCGCCACCATGTGAATTAGGAAAATCAAATCTGGGCCTTTTCGCCATGTTCATATAAGGAGAGTCAAAGTGTTGCAGCCTCTGATTTGGGGGCTGCTGGGAGGGAGGAGGAGCTGGCTGTTGCATATTAAACATGGGGTCCCCATAGGGGTGCAAACCTCTATTTTCCAGTCTGTGAATGGGATATTCAAACTGGTTATGTTGGCCAGGCATCATGACCCCTCCGTCCAGAATGTTGGGGTTAGTGTTGCCGGGCTCTGCCTGAGGGGGTCGGGGGAGACCAGGAGGGCACGAGTTCTGTCTGGCTATTAAGCCAGTCTGTTGTTGCGGCTGCATGAGGGGATGTCTCCCATTGACCCCCGGCTCCATTCCCACGGGCATCTTCCGGCCATTTCCAAAACGCTCAAAAAACACTCCATGCTGAGGTTGCTGGGGCTGTGGTGGCGGCTGGTGTCCCTTAGAAATGCCCTGCATGCCTGGTGTCCGGGGCATGCCAGAGCTCCCTGGAAAATTTCCACTGGGAACAGGCCTGCCTGGCCCAAAATGTGGTAGCTGAGATTCTGTCTCTGATGGAGAAAACACAGGTACATCAAAATGTCCAGATGGTGGATCGCTTGGAAAGTTATACTCTAGCCCCTCCACGGCTCCTTGGTTGGGCATCCGTCGAGGCTCCATCGTGTGAGGCTCAGATGATGTAGATGAAGAAGACGGAAGACCATGGAAGGATGCTGCTCTGTTAGGTGACTGGTCCAGAGGAAGACAGGGAGCAGGGACGGGGTGGTTGCCGCTGGGGGGACCATGATGTTGAAATTCGGGTATGTTAGCAGGCCTCTGCTGCTGTGGCTGCTGCTGCGGAAAGCCTTCTCCTGCCTGTCCCTCAGCAAGAGGGTCAAAACCCTCTCCAAAGCCCTGCTGTTGTCCCATGCCATTGCTGTTGTAGCCCATCAGCCTGCCTCCGTGTAGGCATGATGACCCTGGATCTGGGCCTCCAAAATTCCCACTGAAATGAGGGTGATGTTGGTGGGGGTGAGGTTGATGGGCATGCGGGTGTCCTTGATGAGGTTGCTGGTTGTTAAAAAATCCATGCATGGGTCCTTGCTGCTGCTGTTGGAGTCCGCCCCCTGCATGCATGTCTGGGTGTCCCCGAGGGTGAAACCCAGCGTAAGGCTCACCGTTCATGTTCATATTGAGCCCCAGCATTTGGGACTCGCTCATGGGGCCCATGCCGGACTCCACGGCTCCAGGTGGGCCTCCAGCATGAAAGCCTGGGCTTTTATAATGTGAGCCCATGTTCAGTCTCTGTTGGTTTATGTTTCTCTCTGACTGGCCAGGGTTTCTGCTATTAATTTGAGAACCAAACTGCTCCAGCCCAAACATACTCCCCAGCAATCAATCCCACATGACGGCCAGTTTGCCAGACATCGGCACACTGTGTATTTTTCCGTCTGTCCCCAAAAGCAAAAAGGGAAAAAAAAAATGATACACAATGTTGACGAAACTAATGATTAATATGTTTAGTAGACTTTAAACGATAAAACTCACCAAATAAGTTCTCATTTCTGGGAATCAATTTCTGTTTTTTTTTTTTACTTCTCCAAGGACGCGGAGTGGAGCGGGGACAGACGGTGCCAAATACGCACGGAAACTGCTTGTCTGTTCCCGCATTAATAGGTGAAAATGTCTGCTCTTCCTTTTAGTTTTTCTTGATAGCAAAAATAAAATAAAATAAAACTTTCACAAAAGCGGCGACTTTTCCAAGTTATTGTTCTTTGTGCGCAATTTTCTTTGGAGGAAAAAAAAACGCTCGAGAGAAAATGAAAAGAGCGCACAAAATTCGAGGAGATCAACAAAAATATGACAGTTTTTCCTCGTTTTGTTCCTTATTCCAGCCCGATATAAAAGGTCCCACACTGATTTTTTTTGTGTAAGGTCCCATACTGGAAATAACAACAGAAAGAAAAGTCAGTGTGGAGCGGTGTGTGAGTCTCTCTGACAAATTTCTGCGCACCGGTGTCCTTTAATAAAAAATAAAATAAAAAAGGGGAAAGAAAAATAAACTGTTTAAGCAGGCTTGAAAACCAAAAGTCCAAGGGGTTATATATGGAAGTCCACAAACACGAATCTCCAACAAGAGCGTCAGTGAACCAGGAGCGGTGCGGCTTGCACTCCCCGGTGCTCCACAACCACAGAGCGGCTTGACAGCATCCTTCACCGCGCGGCCGCTCATGCGCTCGGTGGAGAAGCCTCCGCGCTTTAAGTCCCCGGTCGGTGCGCTCAGATCGGCTGTAAACGTGCGCGTCCCTCGGTTCAGCCACTAGGGTCTGCTGGGCTCTCTGCCTGTGCTCTGTTGTGCTGTGGTCTGGTCTGAGCGCGCTCCGGAGCGATTCACAGATCCACTCACTCACGCACTCCGTTCTGCCCTTGGCGCTGTGTGAGATCAACGCGTCCAGAGGAGCCAGCAACAAGTTTTGCATTTCTGCAGCCACTTCCATCCACGAGGACTCAGCCAATCACAGAGACCACACGGAGCTCCGGGGGCGGGACGAACGTCGTTAAGGTGGTCTTGTGGAGTCAATGAGATTTTTAGCTTTAAGGTTTCACTCGAAAAGTAATAATCTAAACCAAGTATGGGATTTGGGTTTGATAGAATCGCTCACGTTTTTCTTTGTTAAAAAAATAAAACGGGATATTTTGCTTTTTTTTTCTAAAGCCACCACACATTTGAAAAGAACGTGGAAAAAATATCTGGCTCTCACGTCCCTTAACATGAAAAAAGTGACTACACAAGTCGTTGATTATGATGATTTAAAAATATAGATAATCGAAAATCCTATAAAGACTTGGATATGCAACATTCAATATAACATTTTATTAAACCTATATTTTCCGCAAATGAAGAGGTCCATATGGGCGGTATGGCATACCTTCCAGGGTGCCAGCTAGCAATGGGCAGCGTGAGCAGTCAGAAAAAAGGCATTTTTTTAGTTGTACCTTAGGTTAGTTTTATTTTGCTTTTCATGTTCAGCCAATGGGGAATGGGTACACCCTTGTGTTTTGCACAGGGTTTATTTGGTGTAACGTTATCTTCTCAACAAGCTGGAAAGGAACGGCAAGCAATTTATTGATTTAAACAGAATTTATCAAAAATGGAAGAAATGTCATTGTCTGAAAATAGAAATCTATTCAGCACTGACTGTTGATGTTGTAGGGAAACGTTTTAAACAGAAAACCCACATGCTTTGTGAAACATGGTCTCAGTGGAGTGTGGAAAAATATCCACCTTAAACAACATTCTAAGTAAATTATGTGAACGATATTGGGCCTCAGTTTCAATAATCAACATACTGTCTTTAAAAAGCACGTTTTGATAAGTTATTTAAGAGGTTATTTAAGAGGTTAATTAGCAGCAGTTGCACAATTGCTGGGTTATCTGAGGTCAAGTGCTGCCAAATCCCAAGATAAGACATTAAATATTTGTTAAAAGCAAAGAAGACAATGGAACCACTACTGCAAAGTCAGCACTTGTCCCAAAAATATATTCAAATCATATGTCACAAATAGTTTAAGTTTCAGTTTGGTGCTATAACAGTGTGAATTAAACATTATTTTGCATTGAGCTGCCAAATTCATCAGTGATTATTCTCGCGATCTTTGTATATTATGTTATTTTAAATTTTGACCCTTTGAAAACTAAACTTGTTTATAGTTTTTAAAAGCTGTGTACGTAGGCTTATTTCTGTGTAAACTCTGATTAGCTGAAATAAAGAGAAAGCCTACTTGTGTAAACAGGCCAATTTCATTGATCTCCTTGATTATTTTCTTTGGTGAAAGGAGAACACCACACAATCCTCTCCCGACTCTGTGAGTGGGGCGGCGGGTGGGGTGAAATTTGGTGGCAGTCAGCTCTGAGCCTTTACGGAGGGAGGAGGGGGAGAGAAAGAAAGAGAGAGAGAGAGATCAACGAAGCTTTTATGAAACAGACACAGTGCCACCTAGCGGCAAGTGACACAGAGGATGCAAGTTAATTGACTTAAAATGAAGCATTTGGGAAATAACTTCTGGTAACAGAAGGCATAAAATGGAAATTAATCAAACAGGATGGACTTTTTTTTTATTTTGTAAAATCATTCTATTCTATTCTATTCTATTCTATTCTATTCTATTCTATTCTATTCTATTCTATTCTATTCTATTCTATTCTATTCAAATACAAAACAAGTGACACCCAGAGGAATGATAATGACATGTTCATGTGTTAAGAGTCTTAATATCACATAAGAAATCGTCCTACTTTTAGGTGGAACTACATTATAATAATATTGTTCAAAACAATGATTTATGTGACTACTAAACATTTTAGATACGGCAAAATAAAAATATTCTTCTAAAAACATGCTTCTTCACGTCACTACAGATAATCAAAATCAGAAAAGACGACAAGCTTTACTTGCAAATTGAAATGCTTTCATAACACACAAAAATCAGCACCACAAACTATCGGTTTGCAGATGCATACAGCATGTCTAGCTCTGTGCCCAGAAAACAGGCTGCATGCTGCAGCTGAGCCAGAAACCCGTCAGGACTAGACAATGAAATGCACTTCTTCCAGGCGAGAGGACAGAAGCTCAGAGTGAGGAGGCAGGGGCAGACAGTGCTTGTGTTTTGTAAGAGACGTGAAGTAAACTAGCCAGAAAGAGACGGTGGAGGAGGATGGGAGAAGAATGTCAAGTTGTGGGGATGTGCTAAAGGCGATGGAGTTTTTCCAGATTGAGTCACACTCTCTCCCTGAGCGTGACTCAAACCTTATTGACAGTATCGCCTTATTGACAGACTACCCTCATACCACTAATCCCGTGGTTTTCAAGCTGTGGTGCTGGTACTACTTGTAATACTGGGGTTCTCAAAAAAGAAAAGTTTGGTGTTGTTAGCTATTTACAAAGAAAACACAAAGCTTATTAAATGTGATACGAAGCTAAAAATCCACAAGAAAAACAAAGAAATGGCTGAGTTTTTTTGTTCAAAAATGATGATTTCTTCAAACAGAAACAACTAAAGAGAAGCAACATTTGTTGGTTATGCAGAAGGAAATTCAATCACCTCATGATTCACTTATGGCTGGACCGGTTTGGAGAACTTTATCTCCAAATAACTGAAACAATCATTTGAAAATAGCTTTTTACCTCTTCTCAGGTTGTCTTTATCTCATAATAAGATATTTTTATGATCTAAAACATTCACATAACACACAGATAACTGAAAATATCCTTTTACATATTTGGACATTTGCACATTTGATGTCTACTTTAACAATTCTGAAAAGTTCAAATCCTATAACTAAACTATACAAATCAATGAAAATATGTTTTAAGATTTTCTACAACAGAGAATAAATAAATTCATAATCAGGTGAGAAATACATTTGTGTAACCCAGCACTGATTTCCACATAAAATAACTAAAATCCTATGCCCACAATAGCAGCATCCTTATTCGACATTTTGCCTTTTAAGCTGTGAGACCATCTATAAAAAAAAGAGAGAATTCATATTCCTGTTCTTACTGGATAAAGGCTATGTTTATCAAAATTATATCCTGCATTCATTACGTTTCTATTCAACAGGAGAAAAATAATAAAGCTGCCTTTCCTGTTGACTGTAAAACTGATAACTCCACAATGAGATTCCTGCTAGCTCCGTCAACAGTCTTTTCAAATCCAGAGACACCATGACAGACCGATGGCACGGTGTCCAGTCCTCCGTTGTCTCCGGTGATGATAAACGCAACCCAGAGTGGTTGTAGCTGAGGCGACTTCATGACAATGGACGGTCTACAGGCTTTCAAGCGCTGTCACATTCCCACTCCTCTCTGCTTTGATTTAGAGCTCAATTTGTCTCAATATTTTACTCAATAGGACAAGGTAGCAGAAGTGGGCGCCCTCTTTTTAGCCTTAATTCATGGTGTTAAGCTTTTCCTCAGCGAGACATTTATTACCCTGGGTGGGAGGTTGGTGGAGGGGGCGGTGGGGGTGAGAGGGCTGAACGAAGAGACAGTTCCTTCCCAAGTTGGTGGGGCTACAGCGTCCTGTGCAGCTCAGGCAGAGAAAAGTGGGCTCGCTGTGTCCTCTATAGGCCTGTCAGTCAGCTGAGCCATCAGGACTCCCTGGGTCACGGCAGGTTAAGCAGCATCTGTCATCTAGAGAAGCAGCATTGTATTTAAGGGAGGGAGATGCGACAGCACCCCCCCGAACCCCCCTCCCTGCGCCAAACACATCACAACAGGAAAGGCTGAGGAGAATCTCAGGAGCTAAATTTGACCCATGCCAGGAGGATGAGGAAATGTTGGTGACATCACTGCCTGCCTCCGAGAGACAGAAATAAACCGTCCTGTCCAAGAAAACCTGCGACCCCTCGGCGCATCTGGCCGCCCCGAGGGGGGACCACACACATACAAAATAAAACAGAAAAATTCATATATAGATAAGGATGCGAGTTTAAGATTCGCTGTGCAACTTTGTTCATAAACTCTAATGCAGAATAGATATGAGAACCTATTTTTATTTCGACTTTAGTGCATGTCTCATCTTTTTGCCAGATTTGGCACAAATTTTCCCTTATTGCAGCAGCAAGTTGGTCGCCCGACATTCACAAAATGATTTTAGCTCTAAACACTTTTGGTATCACGCCCGGATCTCCCGCTGCGTCGAGTCTTGAGCCTCTCCGAGATTTGTCTCATCTATTCATCTGTTGCCGAATCTATTTAAACGACGGGGGCTCACTCCTGACATGTCCCTTCATCTCGTCTCCGAGAGAGACACATGGTTGGATGGATGCAAGCCTACCGCAGACTGCTGCGAGCTGCCACTTAACAGGAGGTGTGTGGGCGAGTCTGCCCATCTCCCCATTTAGAAACAGCATTATTTTGTGTGCGCGCACTCAGTGGCAGAAATGACTGGTTTCCTTGCAGAAAGCCTATGTGACCATTCCTCCAAAAACAATGACGAAAAAAAAAAGGCAGCTATCTCAGCCAGCAGACTCACAGCTTTTCCTGCTCTTTAGCACAGATTCCGCTGCTATTGTGCGACTCTTCTGACCTGAGGGTCAGTCAGACTTTTGTCCATAAGGGAGTCAGATAACTGTGCTGATGCTTTGCGAAAGCTTTATTCGAAAATGGTCCAAAAAAACAAAACAAAACACATTTATGATATTAATTAAAACAATTTGAATTCAACTGGCCTTTCAGATGGATTTTCTCCTCAAAATCAACTTTTGATCTGACACTGCCTGTGGATCATAGGAAATAAAAAGTGAGTATCAAAAGATCTTATCAACACCTGGGACCTGAAACAAACATGGAAACCAAAAACTTTTGCCTGAGACAAAATTGTTTGTTTGACCTCTAAGCTAAACATATATATGAGAAGATGTCACAAAAAATACTACAACGCTGTAAAAGGCCTCGTTGTTGTAGTATGAATTTCCCTTAAACTCTTGAAGTGGATGTACTTTATTCTCCTCTGAAGGTTGTGGTTATTCCTGTTTGCAAACATTTTATATCACCATTTTCCTCCCACTCAACTTTCCATCTCAAATATGCTTGGATACATTTGTGGATTTGTGACAGTGTGCCGGACAATGGTGAAGCCAGTTGTCTTCCATAGGATTCTTTGGACCATAAATAATTTCTAAATTAAAAATCCTTTTTTACAGGGTGTGTGTAATGTTCAGATTTAGCCAGAAACTGAACTATAGCTGTCAGCAACAATTATCAAAATAAACAAAAAAAGACTTAAAATATTTAACTCTAAAGAAATGATGTACAATTCATTGTTCACATAAAAGTAGAAAAATAAAAAAACTTTTCAGGTTGTATTCTTATTACTTCAAAAATCTGTATTTGAAAATATTAAAATTTAGTAACGTATTTTGTAAATTTGCACGTGTACACGATTAAATAAAGGAAGGAGTTAAGCATTTACTTCCTCTTCGTCCTTTTCAAAGTTCCTTTTTCCTAAATGCAAAGTTTGTTATAAGCTGTGACTGGGGCAAGTTTTTTCATGGCCAATATACAACATTAAACTGTATAAATTATACATTGTCTTTTCAAACATTGTGGATTTTATGCAAGAATGAATAGTTTCTGGTGTTGTTAAAGAAATTAAGAAAAACATTAACAGCTAGACTTAAAAAAAAAAAGTTTTATAGATCAAGTTGTACACAAGTATGTTTTGGGGGGAAAAAGCAATCATCTCTGCTGAATTTTATTCTGGTTAGATGTTCACGGTTGTAGGCTCTGGGAAAAATCTCCTTTTAACACAAACCGAAAAAAACCTGTATCAAGCTAAACGTAAAGGTTTAGCTTGATACATTTAAGTAATTATTATGCTTCACTTGGTTTAAACTTTTAGGAGAAAAATCTGTAAATCAGCTAAAATTACATATTAGAAACTGGGACAAAAATACTGAATAGCTGCAGCTTGAATAAGTGGTGTATGAGAAGTAGATCAGCATGTAAATATAATAAAACAAATGGTAGTTTATAGATAAAAGCTGTATAATGATGGCATTCAAGTACAAGTGAATGCTAAAAGTACTTAAAAAAAAATCCATCCACTGATGGAAAGGACAATACCCTTTAGTGAGAACTGTAAAAGCTTCAATGCTCTTGTTATGTCCCCACAACCCCCCAAAAAACAAAAAAGTGTAATTTAGAAAAAGAATTTATTGATAACTGGATAAAATATGCATATCTAATACACAAAATTTCTATAGAAGAAAAAGGCACGATAATTCATACATTCACCCCTGATTTTCACAATTTGAATAAAACTGTTTAAAAGCCTGTTACAGTTGCAGATTTCATACATTATGAGGTACAGTTCCTTCATCTGTGTTCTTATGTCATCGACAGCCCATACGCTTGTGGTTTATTCTGATTTAGGTGGAAACAATAGGTACAGCCTACACATCCTCCTATTTGAATATTTTGAGATGGTAGCAGTTACAGGTCATCAATATCAGGATTATCTTATGATATTTGGAAGTGAGAGAAACATTGTCTTAAAGCTCTAAGTCATTTCATTCACCTGAGAAATTTTTATTTTATTACACAGACTGTTATTGGCTTTAAATTTCCTATAATGATTGGAGAACATGTAAACACGGCAAATTTGCACTTTTACTCTTTGGACAAAAAGAACTTGATGTAACGCTGTCAGACAAAAAAAAAAAAAACAAACAAACAAAAAAACTTAATACATAATAGGCCGTTATTTCTATTTTGAGACATAAAGAACAGTTCTGAAAAGCTATAATTTAAGACTATAACATACAACTACAAGATAAAACTCAGCAAGGATCAAATGAGTAAACCAAGTATATTTTATGTGTGTAACAACAAAAGAGGGCTTATTCCACATGTTATAAAAAGAAAACATGATGGATGATGAACAATCAGATGGTAAATCAGTTCAACATTGATGTGTAAATCTGCTGGATTTTGGTGTAACAACGTACAGAGGACTTTTTTTTTTTGTTGTTGTTGCTTTTAGCATGTTGAAGGCACTGCAGTTGCTTAGCTGCGACGGCACGCAAACATGCAGTGCCGTCTGAATAACAGGAGTAGAGATTAATCACAAATACTGTCACTCATAAAAGCTCTATCTGCTAAGATTTACTCCCAGGAAGCAGCAGCAGCAGTTCATGGCTAATAGTAATCCTTGGGCATCAGGAAAGCTGCCAGTTAGAAAAGAGGAAGGTAGCTAGCGCTAGCTGGCAGAGCTGTGAGAGGTGTAAAATATAGAAAAGGTTTAGGTGAGCGCTGCGTGGAGCTGGTGTCGACTGGGCACTAATGCAGAAACCGTGAACCTGTAAACACGACCGGATTGAAGCCGGAGAAGAAAGTGTGGTTTAAAAAAAAAAATAAAAATCTCTCCTCAAAAAACCAGATGAGCATGGCTGGCCTTTGGAGGTGGGCCGGTTCAGCGTAGTGAAGTTTGGCTGGAGGGGTGTAGCACCATCTGTGGCTGTTTTTCAGTGCACTTTTTTTTCCCCTCTAGGGACATCTGTTAAGGAGGTGAACGCTGCACTGCGTTATGTACGAATGTCTTCAGAACAGCGAGGACGGGGGAGGCGTGGGGGCTGCAGGAAGCCGCTAACATCCTTTAGGTGAACGAGCCTGTGTGGATCTGCCCAGCTTCGGCTTGTAACAGATAAGTCAGTGCAAAGGTATCCACACCTGTGCCTGTTCACACAATTCACACGTTCATCCTCAGGTTCTGATGAGTGCATGTGTGTTTTTTCCACCAAGTCTGAACAGGAGAGACGGTGAATACCTGTACAGGCATGATTGTCAGTGATAATAAGATGCAGTGCTTTAGTTAAGGGGGGGAGGGGGGAGGGAGGTTATAATGGGCATGAGCGCCAAGGGTGTTAGTAATCACTTAATGGAGGCTGTGGCAGGAAGGAACATGAGTTTGATGAACAGGGAGCTTTCAGTTAAGACAGCACAGGGTCACACATGACATCGCTTCCGCAGGAATGTGAAAAATTTATATAAAATACAAAAAGTAGACATTTGGTCCTTTTACTGTGGTACCCAGATTAGTAATTTGCGCTTGTATTATTCTATACAAGACATATCTTCTCTCATTTTTTAAAGTCTCGTTTACATGATGATGATCAAAATTAAACAAAGTCTCATCAGGAAAGGTCATGTTGGTTTCTAAAAAAAAAAAAAATAATTTTCACTGGACAGAACGTCTATGATTGGGGTCAAGTCAGGGGATCTGCACTATTGATTGCAGGTAGCTGTGCTCTTTCCTCCGCAGCCAAAATCAGTTAAGGTAAAAAGTGGCAAACAAGGGAGCATTCTTAGCAGACGGCGTCACACACGGTGGTCATTTTTAATCCGGTTGCTTTTCATTGGTCTGCAGCGCTGGTTCCTCGTACGTCACCCTTTTTGCGGAGCTGTGGGGAAAAGGAAAGAGACGCAGGAAAAGAGGTTAGATGTGCATGAAACTGGCGACGAACTGAAATTTCTGGAGAGCGTGATGAGGCGGCACTGGGTCGCTTTTTGCAATCAAGGTGTACAAGGTTTTCTAAACTATTGAAGCAACGGGAAAGGAAGGATTTTCTCCTGGTTCGGCTGTGACTGGAAATCAGCATCTCAAATACAGAACAAACAAGAACAAGTTAATTGTAGGGCTGCTACTGACAGTTTTTTTAGTAATCAATTTTCTATCGATTACTCATATGATAAATTGATTAACTGGATAAAAAAAAATAAAAATTGCCACATTCGACGGGGATTTTCATTTTAAAACCATGAATACTTCTAACGTGTGGAAAGCTCAGCCCCTTCTATCTGATCTATCATTACAGCTGAAATGTTATTTTTTCTACTAACCAATTAGACAGCAAAGGGACGTAATATATTTTATTTTTTTGCAATGTTTGAAACAGCTTTCAGCAAAGGTCTTTTTTAAAATCTGTATACTAGAGTTTTCAGCCCTAGTTAAATGAATCAAAAACTTAGTGTACTTGGTTGTTTTAATAATAAATATAAAGTAAAGGTTCAGCCACAATATGCATTGAAGAATTAATTGGTACAATCTATACCTATGCCCCTGCCTACTGATGAAAGTTTCAAGGTAGACTTATTTTTAATTCATTACATACATCTAGAGGTTTTAATGCATTCTACAAAAACCAATAAGAAGCAACAAATTGCTTTCTGTGAGCTGAAACTTGGCCTTCCTTAACACTACTCTCCAACAATACTTATCAATCCTCCTGTTTGTCTTCAAGGTAGATAAAAGCATCCCTTTCAAATGCTCCCACCCCCAGGCTGATGGCTTTGGAAAGTCAATTAGTGTTGGAATCTGATAGCCCAAAAGCTCAAATGAAACGGTTCAAGCTAACATTGGCTCTAAACAGGGGAAAAGACAGATCTGATGAAATAGCAGGAGGATTTACCCTCCCATTTCGCCATCTTTTTTCCCCTCACTTCCTCCGAGTCTCCCAAACACAGGCCAGACTCCTTCTCAACAGCAGAATTCTATTTGTATGTTAATGAGGAAAAAGGGAGCCACCTCGAAGCATCACACCTCGTCCCCCTCTCAAGCCGCCCTATTTTGCACCGACTGTACCACACCAAAAGCAACTCTTCTGCATTGTCTCTCAGATGCAGCCTCTGTCATAGCGACATTTTTGGGAAATTTTAAAGTGCAGCGCCTGGCGTCGCACATCATCCAGTACAGTTCAAGTGTGACCCTGCTAACCCTGGAGCTCAGAGGCGCAGGACTGGACTGGTCCTCCTCACCACAGCCCTCTTTGATGGTACCCGCCTGTTTACTTGCTCCAGTGGAAAATGGGAAACACATGGCGAACTGGCCAACATGTTCTGAAGGGGTGGGGGGCGCGGTGCAGAGGCAAAGCACAAAATGCAGCATGTTGGTAGTAGGCCAGGAATGTTTGAAACTGGCCCACTTTGGCCAGTCTAGTCCAGATTCCTCACTTGTTCTCCTTGTAAGGCCAAAAGCTCCCAAAGTGATATTTGTGAGCAAACCAGCAGAAAAGGTTGAAAAGACAGTGAGATACAACCTGTTGCAGATTATTTTAAAGAAAACCTATGTTCTCGTCTGAGCTGTACTCTTTTGTTTGGATGCTCACGGCTGTAGGTTCTGACACAACATGTCTGCTGGTTTTGGAAAAAAAAAAAGGCATACAAAAATAGAGAAATGTCAAAAGGAACCTAAGACAGCATTGGGGTACTATTTAGACTATTCTAAATAACACTACATACTACATATAGCAGGAGACTCTAATAAAACAAGGCTATGATAATGTCTGGGGGTTTCATCTGAAATGACAAAAATTATTTTATAAAAAGAATTGTAGATGACTTTAAAGGGACGTAAAAAAAAAAAAGAAAAAAAAAAAAAAGATTTAAAACACCATGCAACACCCAGGACAGCCTGTTCCAGAGCAGCTAGCTCCTGTCACAGAGGCTGCAGTGCATCAACAGTTTGTACACCACGGTTTGCCGAAGCCAGCCCAGTGGAAAAACCCATTAAGAGACTTCCCTGCACCCAAAATAACTTACACAGCAACACGCGGACCTAAACCTGGCCTGCTACTCCTCTGAACCCTTTGTACCCTACTGAACCCTTGTTACGCATCTGGATGGAAATAAAGTATAGTAAATCATAAGAGGTAGTAATTAAGAACCCATAAGATGTAATTAGAAGGCTGAGAAGACTATATTAAAATAAAGTTCTTTTCTAGTTATGGTAGTATGTCACAAAGCAACTGTTGTCTTACATAACCTTTTAAAGGTACACTGAAAGAGTTTTTTCCTGTCTGCAGAGCTTTCCATATTTACTTGCACTTGTTAAAATTAACATTTCTGCTAAGTATTACTTTATCTAATGTTTTACTGTACTAGAAAATCATACTTCAATAATCTTAATTGCCCATCACTAAATTGTTCTGCCCTAGTTTAGATACTCAAAACCTTTGCCTTCAAAAGTTTTCTGCAGTATTGAAAATACTACAAGTAGATCTTCAAAATATACAATATCATAAAAACGTTCAATATTCTTTTGTCACTCATTTCAGAAAGTCAAACTTTCTTATATAGAATCATCAGAGTGAAATGTTCCAATTCTTTATTTTTAGTAATTTTGATGATTACAGATAATGAAAACCCAGAATTCAGAAGACCTGAGAGCAAAACAAAATTATTATATTTTCAACAGAAATACGAGTCGCTTGAATATTATATTAATTTCTATGCACTCAATACTTGCTTTGGCCTGCTTTTGCATGATTTACTGCATCAATGCAGTAAATCATCACCCTGCAGCGAAACAATGTTGCTTTATAGGCAACCTTGTATTTGAGGTTGAACTTAAACTTTTACACAATTCATAAAGTTTCTAAGCTGTACTGGAATAGACCATAAGTGACTGGAGCAAATAAAATAACTCAATTTTTAATCATATAGTGATTCAAAATTTAGTTTGAAAGATTAAATAATTTGAAAGCTTATTACACATCTTTACTAGAAATAATAAATGCTGGGGCATTGCATGCCTGTCTCACAACAGATATGCCCTTGCCATAACATTTACTTGAGTCTTCCTCCTATTTTTATTGTGATGCCATAAAAGTAATCCATAAACACAATTTTCCCCAGCTACTGGCACTGATTACACACATACCTCTTCGAGCTCCTTTTGAGTCTCAACCTCCATTCGCCGGATATCGTCCATGTTCAGGTCCACCCACTTATCAATCCAACAGAAGAGCTGGCGATGGAAGTTTGTGAAGATCCGTTTCTCTTGCTGAACGAGTGCAAAGCAATATTAGTAATATTAATAATGATAATTACAAATGTAGATAAACATTCATGCCAACAATGAACCCGTCCTTTTGTGTTTTGCCGACATGAATCACATTTGAGAAAACTTCCCTTTAAAAAAATAAAAATAAAAAGGAAGAAGAAATGGAAGTCAAACATTACAGTAGTAAACAGGAGAGAACCGTCACACCTCTGCAACTCAGTATGACCCCAAATAAGCCCTGAAGTGTGATAAGTGTGTAAACAAAACAAACCACTAACCTCATGGATGAAGTTTTCCACTTTGGTTTGAAGCCCCCACCACTTAAACTTGACTGTGACCAGTTTGTAGGCACACATCTTTGGGCAGTCAGTTGTTCTCGCCAGTTCTTGCTGTTGGGAAAGGATGAGTTTAAAAAAAAAGAAAGAAAGAAGAAAGACTGGAACCATTTCTTTTCATAAAGTATCAAAACTACATAAGGCAACAGAAAACTTGACACAAACTTATAACAGAATACAGTTTCAGACTCATCTCGGATGCGTGCAAAGCTAAAAGACATTAATACATAATGCTTTGGGTTTGGAGCTTGCTGAAATAATTATCAATATGAAGTTGTGCTGTGCAGAGATAAAAGTGACCTAATCTACAACACACTTTCTAAATTCATCCGTCGCTGCTTGCAATGTTCCTCCCTCTGAAGAAGAGAAGATGAGGAGGAGGGAGGGGGGTGGAGGCACAGCAAAGTGGATAAACTCCAGATGAAGGGACCATTTCCCAGCTTCCACCCTGACAGTGACACCGCTCCCGACAGGCGTGCCTTTGTGGCCACAGAAGGCAGATAAAACGGTGCTCATAAAGCGATAAGGGCGTCGCGGTGCAAAGCCGGCTACATTATTAACACCTAGGACCTGCTCGTCCCCCTTCCCTCCAGCCCCCCAGAACACACACTCTCCCTCCGAGAACACCTGTTTAATTAATCACTTCATTCCGGCTCAGCGTTCCAAGAGGAAAATGCCACAGACCCGCCTCAATCGCGCCCCATCCCGCTGCCGTTTGATGCCGCGATCATGAAGGAGCGGCGAAATGAGAAACATTTCTAAATTTGCAGTGGGTTTAGAAAAGTTGTCATCGCTAAAGGAGAACTTCACATGAAACGAATTCTACATCAAAACACTTACGGTGACATTTCTTCTCTCCCTCTCCGTGCCCCACTCAAAGGAGCACAAGTTTTCAGAAATACAAAGGGGTGCCGATATGCAAGCATGTGTGCATGCAGAGATAGACAAGAGTTTTATTGCTCTGAGAAGCTGGCAAAAATTGTGCTTCTGTTGTCACATAACTACTTTTTTTCCCTCCCCCCACTTCCTCCCCCGCCTTTTTAATAAAACACTTTTTCCGTGTCCACAGCGGACAGAAGAGTGATCTAATTAAAAAACACTAAATAAAAGTTACGCCTCTTTATTCTCACTTTTTAAAGCAGTTAGGCTGCCTTTGTTCTGTAAAAATTCTTGCAGCAGAGGAATGTTTTCCCATGGTGAACTTTAAGGGCTCTACTGCAGAACAGTGCGCTCTATTAGTGAATGCAGCCAGTCTGGGAGGTTACAGGGTTTCTGACTATAAAATACCTTTTAATCAAAAGTGGCAGCTTTCAAACAGAACTCAAATTTAGAATCAATGTCCATGAAGTGACTCTTCTATCATCTTCACATTGACTTTGTGCCACAGAAGGATTCAGATCCAAAGATGAGGATATTTATCCAAGACTTGAAATGTCCATTAATTAACAGACATAATGTATTTTCAAGCAGCAAAGTACCTTAACTTGTATAATCGTTCTCAATCATTACTGGCAGCGCTGCTGGAAGGCTGACACTTTGGCAAATCATTATTTACAAAGTTATCCAATTAGGTACGTCTAGAAAAGGTAATTCAGATTCTTTGGAAATACCATTTGAAGCCGTCAGCCTCGATCTATTAATAAAAACACTGCTAATTTATTTTGCTTCTGTGCCATTAGAAAACCTGCTGCAAGATTATTTTAACATATTGCTGCAAACCCACACACACACGTGATGCAGTGCCCATATAATTACTGTATTCACCAAAAGTTCAAGTTTTATTTTAGACAGATGTTTTTGTTTTTATTATAATTATCATAAAGTCTCGCCACTCAGCCACTACAGCCTGAAGCCTCCTATGGGGCCTCATACTGCCCGTCAAACGTCTGGAGCTTTGCTGAGCAGCAGTCTCCCTTGTGTTTTTGATGCTTAATTTGAATTCATAGTGGAAGAAAGGGGGGGAAAAAAAAAAGCTGTTTCTCCAATCTGACCTTAACCTTGCCATCTACAGCACCTTACAAAAAATATTCACACCCCATGAATCTTCACATTTCATCATGTTACAAGACAAATTTTAATATATCGTAGGCACTATGGAGTTGAGCATAACTGTGAAGTGGAAGTAAAATTGTACATTTCTCAAAATTTGCCAACATTTGAGAAGTACTGTGTTTGCATCCAGCTCTCCTGAGTCAATGTTAGAACCCCTTTTATTTAAAGTATAGCCACAAACTCATCTTAAACTCAGTTAGACTGGATGCACAGCAGAGAAAACTCTTAATAGACGCTTTCTAAGATGACTGTGCTGTGGTCTGATAAACTAGTGAGTCTTTGGATGCCTGAGGAACATTTTCCAGCTGAAATGTGATCTATTGTCTCAGTTTCTAATTTTTTTGTATCATCAAACAGTTTTTGTTCCAGTTTTGCATTCCTACAGCATGATGCTGCCACTGCCATGTTACACTATGGAGGCTGTTTTCACACTGAACTGCAGCGCTGCCCTTGATTAACGTGCCCTTTGTTCTTATGACCGTGGGTGGAAAGTCCTGCCATGGTAGGTTTGCATTTCTGCCGTTGTTTCCATGTTGCGATGGGAAGAATGGAGCGCAGTGACGTTTAAAAGTCAAGAAATTGTAAGAATTGCCTCGAACATCTCCACAATCTTATCCCTGGCCTGACAACTCTGTTCACTGGTCTTCGTGAAACAGTTCTTTTCCCTTTAAATGTTCAATTAACAAACCAATTAGGTGACCTCGAAAGGCTTTTATGTAGCGGCATCAGAAACAAAGGGGCCAATGACAAACCTCTTAGATTTTATTTGAAATAAAAAAACAACAACAAAAAAAAACAGTAAACACTGTGTTTCTTTTTCCAAGCCCTTATCTAATCAGGCACTACTTTGTGTTAGTCTACCACAAGAAAAATCTCGACACAGTAAATAAGAAAAGGTTGAAGAGTTACGAATGCTCACAAGAAACTATACATTCAAACATGTGGCAACATGTTTAAATGAACGTGACATGCATGTCATGTTCTGTTCAGTTTCGATCCAACATGCCAACCTTGTATACAAAAGTCTCCTGTTGAACATGGAAACATTTTCTTGCTTCTCATCTACTTAATATCTCCTAAAAATAAATTTACAGTCAAATAGAGGGACTGAACCCGATTCAGAGCTGGTACCTGCCCAGAAGATAAGAGCTGTTTCAAAGGATACAATCTAACTTCCACTGCATTTCGTCTACTAAGTGCCATTCACTCTAGCTAACCAAAGGCATGCATTAGTCCCTAAATGTGTTACTGATCTCTGGTATGCGATGCCAAGTCAAGCTTGCAGCAATGTTTATTTTCTGTGGGTGCATGGAGAGTGAAAATAACATTTAATTAAGGAATAAAATCTAATTAGTAAATTAAATAATTATAAAAATATTCCAATGGTTGACAGGAAAGAGCACAGGGAAAAAAAAGTAGTAAGACAGTAGGAGTAACTTTAAAATGAGATGAGAAATTAGTACGATAATGAAAAGAGACTGTAGTTTACAGAGCTGCAGCCAATACTACAGCATGCCTTCTGGGTACTCTGAGGCCAAGGTATAAGGCTCAAGTTCAGCTCGCTGGTTTGCCAAGTTGGATTTAGGTCTGGACTGTGAGCAAAAATAATCTTTGATTGAAACCACTCCTCTGTATGCTTTAGGGTTGCTGTAATGTTGAAAAGTAAAACCCACCAGGATTGACCTGCATTTAGCTCCACAGGTCCTCCCACCGACTCTCTGTCCTGCCTCTGCTGAACAAAAGCATTCCCACAGCATGATGCTACCGTGGCCAAATGTCATGGCTTGGCAGGTGTACAGCTTTGCATTAGTCTTTCCATACTGACATGACAAGTTTGGAAAATTGTTTTGTAATGTACGTTTATTTTACATTTTCCCTCAACTTTAGCCACCATTCCTCTACTGTGCTCACTGATTTTCATGAAGCCGTTCATTCACAAATGTTCTCTAAACAACATCTAAAAGCTCAGGAGAGCAGAGAAACAGGTGATTAAATAACATAACAGCTCAACACCACAGATTAGGTGACTTCTGAAGGCAATTTTTTGCACTAGATTTCAATTTCGGGGTAGAATAGTCAAAGGACCTGGATACAAACGCACAGCATACTTTTCACATTTTTGTTGGTGAAATATGTATGCATCATTTTCCTTTTCCTTCAAAATTATGCCCTACTTTGTTTTCCTCTTTCCCACAAACTCCCAGTAAAACACTGTCAAGTATTGTGTTGCGATTTGCTAAAATGTGAAGACGTTCAAGCGGTGTCAATGCTCTTGCAAGGGGTTGTGATTTGAGTTTTGAGCAGTTTTATTACCTTCCAGGTTGGCTCCAGAGGTCCTCTGCCAGTTTTCACAGACTTGAAAATGGCTGGATCTTCATCAGGCTTGTAGTCCTATAGAAAGATTTTTACTTTTCAATAATTAATGCATGGCAAAAATCCTCTCCCAAGAAAGGCAACTTTTAAATACATAACTTTATGTTGTACATTACAAGTTAATGACAGTTATGCACAACGATTAAAAAAAAGCAATTACTGTTTTCTGGTACAAACAAAAACGTTAAAACATAAAAAAAATAATTCATGCATTCAGATACAGCATTAGTATACATCAATACGAGTGACTTCCGGTGATTCCTAAGGAGTATCGAGTGTCTGACAAGCTTTACCCTCAATTTGGTAAAATGATCTCAGGGTAAAACTTTTGCTAATGAACCACATGTGCCCCTCTCACTGCTGAATCTGGTTCAATAGAAAAGAATGGGATGGATCAGAAAATACATAAAGAGATACACAATGCACATCTAAAACACGAGCATAACTAACATGACAAAACTGACGTCATTAAATATGAGAAAAAGTGTACATAAAATGGAATGGCTTCCAGATTATCAACAACTCAAGGGCCCAGTAATTTTAAATAAATCATGATACGCCTGCAGCAAAAAGATCCTTTTTCAGGGTTACTGGCCAACAGAAGGATGCCAAGCAAAGAGAGAAATGGAAACGCACCTGCCTGACAGTGCTGCACACACGCAGTCACAATAATCTGCTTGTTTTAATGCTCAGAGCTCCATCGCTATAACAATACACAGCAGTACTAATGAGGTCTGTGAATCGATGTGCCGCGGTACACGGAGAGGAGCTACTTCTTAAGTAAAAGAGTGTGCTTCGACGTGCGTGGGTGCGTGTGTGTGTGTGTGTGTCTGGAGTTCCGGTGCACACTGCACAGTGAGCTTTAATTACGCTAACAAACTCATCTGTGCTGGCGGTACGCCCCAGGCCCTGCAGTCATGCCCGAGGCTGAGGGCTGATAGGGCCCTGAGACACAACACACTCCTTCAGCAAGGCAAACACGTCCGCCTCGTTAACTACCCGCAGCAAACAAACATGTACACGCACAGCAACCAATGTTCCTCGCTCAAGTAGCAACACATTTAATTGCACACGCAGATAGCAGCACAGAAATGAGGCAATGGGATGACGAATATAAGCAATAATGTGCAATATCTTCAAATAAGATTTCAGAAAGCGCAAAAAAAAAAAAAAAGAAACCTAAATTTACTCTTTGTATTTCAAAACTATATAACACCTCGGAGCAACTCAAAAGGTTGCTGGTACTCATTTCCATTGCAAACCCCCAAAATGTGACAGGATCATCTTGAAAGTTTGTTAATAATCAACAAGCAGAAAGAATAGTTTGCCATCAGAGATCAATCACTTTCATCTAGTAGGAATGTCAAAACATTCTGGTTTACATCACTGAACAGTGGCGTTTTTTTTTTTTTTTAAGATTTTTTGAGGCTCTAGTGGCCTTTATTTGAAAGTAGCTTGACAGGAAATTAGGGATTGAGAGAGGGAGAAGAC
>CAEGAE010032826.1:0-19191 GCA_903067095.1 Girardinus metallicus | reverse complement strand
TATATATATATATATATAGCTGTAGCTTTTTGTATAGCTTTCTAAATTTTTGGGTCAAAAGTTTTATCCACTGAAGAAAATAAATTTGTCAGCGAAAATCTTGTAGTAAAAAATGACAAAGGATGTCCATCTGCATCAGCGCCATTTGCTGGAGGGCCAAATTTGTGCCTACCTGGAACTATGGACAGGGGGCACACAAACTTGTTCAAAGGGCTGCAAATGGCCCCTGGGCCACACTTTGGACACCCTCTGTCTTCCATGATCTTTATAAGAACAATTGTAAAGAATCAGATAAAAAAAAAAAAAAAACAGTGGAATAAAATGACAATAAGCATATATCTGAGAGGCCATTCCTTGAAACAGTAGTCCGATTCCACTTTCACATATGGTGGTTTAGATGTATTAATTTTTTTTTTTTTTCAATTTTAGAAACGTTTTCTAAAACTGAAAAATGAAATGAAGAAATGTGTTAAATTTGGGAAGAATAGTGTCATGTTCATCCTGGCCGACTATGATTGAAGAAGCTTTCTGTAGCCTTCTCACTCAAATTCCCTAAGCAATTAAGTGAGTCTAAATACAAATCAATTAATTTACATTCATGTGAATAAAGGTCATGGTCAGCCTGGCATTAATTGCCAAGCAGGAAGGCAGTCAGTCAGCATGTAGGAGGCATTTCAAAGAAGCATTCCTGATGAGCGCTCAGTCGTGCACTGACGCTCAAAGTGCGGCTTTTCGTCTGCTTCCATTGATACAAAGCAGCACCAACCCTCAGTTCTACGCCAAACTCCGCTGAAAACCAAAAAAAACTAACCTCCAGGAGTGATGAACACAACCGCCCCACCAGCAGCAGCAGCTGGGGTTTCCTTTCAGCGACCTGTTCTCCTTCTGACAGCAGCACAGTTTCTGTATAGACACCGAGGGACCAACTCCGACTTCAACTCTTCTGTCAAGACCAGAAAATCAACTTCCGCTTTCTGGTTTCCACAATAAAAGTCCCTCATGAACTATTGGTCCCATATTTCCAGACAGGTTTATGTTTAAAAATACTTACAATAAGTTTCCAATGAAAAGTTTTTCATAAGTAATTAAAAACATCATAAAGCACAAAATACTGAAATGCTAAATAAAACAGCTTTTCTATACAAGGGGGTCTGTCTGTAACCATTAAATAAATATATTATTTCCAAAAGAAAATATGAAGTTATTGGAACTCCATATAAAGTGTAAAAAGCCAGAAAACAAGTCAATGTTTTATTCCATTAGCATTAACTCACAATACAAACCTTCAGAAAAATCCAACCTTTAATTTTAATTCAATCTCTCTAGATCATCTACTTGGATCTTTGGAGGAGATACAGGCCCACAGCATCACAGACCCTTAACTGTACTTAACAGCATGTGGTATTGTCTATTTATTCTTACTTTAATTTCAAACCTGACAGCTGTAATTTTGTGACTAAAATCTCAGTTTCTGTCTTATCTGACTGTTTAATAAACTCCACATGTGTGCATGTGATGGTAATAGCTTTTATTAAGTGACTGATTGTTGTTACAGAAAATTGATGCCACTCTTTGCTTCCGCTCTATAATGGTAAGCTTTGGATATTTTTCCTCTCTTACTACTCATTGTGTGTGTGTGTGTGTGTGTGTGGGAGGGGGGCATTCAGGCAAGATAGTATATGGCATGCCTTTTGTATCCCCTGATGAACAGAAGGTCATTGATTGTAGTTCTGCTGTACCTTCTTATCAACTTGAAAAAGTGAAGTATAATTAAAAATAAAACACTCCAGTTGCATTTATTTGATATGAATTGTTAGAAGCAGCCTACCAATACTCATTCTAATCTTAAATCTATTGCAATAAGATAATTTATTAAAAAATGCTAAATTAATGCCTAGATGATGTTAGTTTCAAAACACACTGAAGTTGAAGGATTATATTTTGTTTTTGTTTAAAGTGAAATATGTGTTTTGTCTTCAATGTGATGCTCTGATTAGTCACTGAAAGGTTAAAGAGATTCATGGCTGCACCATTTAAACAATGTTTGAGACTTTTATTTTGAAAAGCAATGAGCCACTTGTTCGGAACTGGTTTTTGTGTTTGCTTCTGTTCAACTTTACACAACCAGTGAGAACTTATGAAGGTCGTGACTTCTCCATCCTATCAACAGATATTCAAATGGAGCGTTTGCTCTGGTTTCTTCGTCACAGATTAAAAAGACACACAAAGTGGCTCCTTTAGTATTTGCAACAGTTAAATAAATAAAAATAAACTTTTTAGTATTTTTATATATATCAAAAATTTTACTTCTAAATACTGAAAGGAAATGTAGTGATGTATATGCACTTACTCTAAATTATTTAAATTTTAAATTGAACACTCGGTTCTAATTTGATTTTGCTGAAGTTATTGGCCCTACGCTGCCCCCTGGTGGTGTAACGTTGCTACAACCTCTTGAAAGACATTTCCTCATTGGGTCTTAGATTTAAAGGTTACTTACCATGTCCTTGAGGTTCATTGAAGTAATCCGATTTGCAACGTTATATTTTAATCCTATTCTCCATTTTTTCAAATGAAGAATATAATGAGTATCATGTTTGATATGTGTCAAGGAGGCCTCAACTTGTAACAATGCAACAGCAGACACATGGTGCAGATCTTATAATGGAAATTGGAGAAATAAAAAATAGAAGCACTGCACACAGGTTGGAGTAGACTCCAACAGTGGCAGACAGAAACCAAGGAGCATAAACAGTGTAGAGATGTGGTTCTGCTACCAGAGGAGGACAATCAACAGAATGCAGGACAGCTGGTGGAAAATCTAAAGAGGAAATTGAGAGAAAGTGGAGATAGGATAAAGAGAAAGGAAACAAAAAGAGTCCAACTAATCAAAAGCTAAGGGCTAATAGACTAAATTAGCTGGTCATCAACTTCAGTCCTTGAAGGCTGGTGTCCCTTCTACACCCCAGAATCAATTAATAAGGTTAGCAGGACTCTGGAGAATTTGACTGCATACTGAGGAGGCAATTTTCAGCCATTTGATTTGGGTGTGCTGGACAAAGTACACATGAAAAAGTTTCAGGACTCTGGCCAGCCACTGGATTACACAGAAATACATAGAACAGAGCAAAGGATGGAGCTAAGAAATGCGGTACAAAGAAAAGAACATGTGGGAGAGGCACTAATGGAGGGAGATAATTAGCACAAAGAGAGCTAAGATACTCAAAAGAATTACAAACCAAGGATGAAGACTAACACTCATTTAGGAAAAATAAATGCAAAGGCACAGATGAAAGAACAGGAATAAACAAAAGAAACACAAAGACATAAATTATCACAGCATCTGGTTGCTACCAAAAATTAACACAGAATTGAACTGAATGAGGAAAGACCTACAGAACATAAAAACCCCACAAGGTAATTATCAAAACCAGTTTTATTAACTTCAGTTTATCTGTTATAGATTATGTGTTGTCTTTTAAAATCCCACAAAGTAACTACTAGCTTGATTTTGGCATTTCCCCTTTCCAAGTGCAATCTGAAGCTTTCCCACCCCATTAAACCCTCCCACCTGCCCACCACTCTTCTTCTGCCTCCTCCTCCTTTATCTCCTCCGCCTCATACTTTCCAAGTAAAACAGAAACAGCTGTGCGTCGTCTGCCGCTCAGACACTGAGTTCAGTCTGTGTAGTGGAAGGAAGCAGAGATGTCCGGCACCATGCTGCTGTTGGGGTTCTGGGGACTGTGTTTACTGTGGACGACCGGCGCCATGGAGCGAGGTCCGGTTAGTCTAAACGAGATGTTCAGGGAGGTGGAGGAGCTGATGGAGGACACTCAGCATATGCTGGACGAGGCGGTGCACAAGGTCTGCGTCACATTTTATCCATTCACATCAGAGAAAAATGTTATCATTGAAATCCACTCTAGTCTTTCATTATTCTTATTTTAAAATGTAAAAAGTTAAGAGACAAAAGGGTAAAAGTCTAATTGGGTGGTATTTAGTTTGTCAAGTTTCCACCAGGTTGAGAATTCTTTTGGCAGATTACACAGAGTTTCCGTGGCTGAATGTTTGGGGAAAGTCTGTCTGACCCAGCCTGTTGAAGTCTGTTTTGGGCTCAAAATAGACACTGACAATTTCACTTGGATGAAGAATCATCTCTGAGGTTGAGGCCCACTTAGTTTTGTTCTTTAAAGTCTTGAAATTGTTTTTAGGGCTTTCCTTTGGATTTCTTGTTGTTTTTGTCTTAAATTTCATTGGTCTTTTAAACCCACTGAGTTGAGTCATTGTCTGGTTTGGACAATGGCATAATATCATTGCACTGTCTCCAACAGATAACTAACGAAAGTGCAAAATTCTCCTCACGCCCTATGGATCTGCCTCTCAACTACCACAATGAAACCAGGAAGACGGTTAAGGGCAACAATGGGGAAACTCGGATCTTGGATCAAACTCACAAGGTGGGTTCTTTTCAGACAAACTCATTTGAAAGCTTGAGTCTGTAAAACACCAGATCAGAAGCAATATGCTTGTCAAAGCTGTTTTGTTGTTCAACTTCTGCAAAGCTGCACAAAGTCTCTCATATATTGTTCTTTCTTTGCAGGAAACTGACAACAGAACAGGAGAGACTTATACTTCACATGTGCATGTGGAAGTCTCTGGCCAGTGGAACAGTGTGGCTCATGTGAGATTTTTTTGTTTTTAGTGTTTTTTTTAAGAAACTATTGGGTATGGCTAACATCTAAAACAGTTTCTAAAAACCTAACACTTTTTCTTTCTTTTATTTTTTCCTAAATGATCGCTCACTGACACTGTAGCAGTATAATCAGGTTTTTTTTTTTCTCTCCATGCTGTGTAAAATGAGGTCATCCAGGAAATAAACTCACTGTATATTTTTTAGAATTTTTCACCAGCAGGCGGTTGGCTTTTTGGAAACTGAGGTCATTACTGCAGTTTGCTGCACTACAAAGGTGGTTTTGATCTCCCGCTTTCCTGGCAGCCATACAGATGGTGGTTATGTTAATAGTCCCTGCTGCTTAATGCCAGGAAAACTTAGAAGAGGGGTGGGGGAAGCCAGCAGAAGCAAAATGGAGTAAGCTCAGTTTTCCTAAAGTTGGTTAAAATGTTCTGCGTCACTGTGCAGATATTGTAAAGTAGAAACTTGTAAATCAACAAGAATATTAGTGAATATGTTTTGTCAAAGGTGGGGAACATCTGGCTGTTTAAGAGTTTAATCTGGTGTAAAAGTCTGTTAGTTTATGAAAGACAGACATAAAATGACCTGATGAAAAAAAATGCCAAAACATTTTTAAATGTTTGTACAGAAATGGTGCCAGTCACAGTTCATGGTGCTCCTTGTAAAGATGATGCAGCCTTAAAACTGATCCCTTGGCTGGCCCCTTTTCCTTTTAATACTCTGGAACATGCACCTATTGGACCTAAAATCTGTTATGTGAATAGAGGGAAATAGATTTTATGCCTGGTTAACATCTGTGATGATTTGGCCATATGTTTGTAGGGAAAAAGGTCCTTTGTTTTGGTTTACAGGTGTGGTTTTTTTAAAATCTCTTAGACAGTTCAGACATCATGATCTTACTACAAGGCTGTTTGGGTATATGAAAGAGAAATGACCCCCCTCCTTAATGCAGCCACCCACCACCAGTGGTGCAGCAGTCAGTTGCCAAATATCTTGAGTCAAGACTGCAAGTGCAGGTCAGCAGACACTGAGACTATTGTAAACATAACAAACTAACCTGGAGTGGTCTCATCTGATTAAAGCACATGTTTCCCCTGAAATTCCCATTAGAGCTAAGCTAACTACAACATATACATTGCCTGTTTCATTCTGTTGTGGAAGCCTCTTTTTTTTTTTATTATTGTAATGGTTATTGTAACTCAAACCAAAATGGGCACTAAATCTGGACAAAAATGCAACTTGTGATATAGCAAATAAATGTCTTTCAAATATGCTTGAACAGCCAAGTGCATTCAAAAAGACACATTTTAATCTTGCATACTCTGTCCAGATAGGATTAAGAAAAATGAACAGTCTAGTTCGTTGGATGCAAATTGAGGTGATTTACAATTTTGCACAATGGCTGTAAACTGTGCTTGTTGCTATATTTTGTGAAACTACAAATTACATTTTTAAATGCAAGCAAATTAAACTTGGATAAATAAAACTGTCCATGATAGTTCTTTGCTACTGTGGGGTTGACTAGTAGATTTATGTACAATAACTGTATAAATTACTGATAATGGAATCATTAGTAATTTCATTAGTGAAACTGCTTTTGTGTATTATCTGTGCATTTTATTTTTATTTACATAGGGATTTTGACACTGATAAGTTGATCAGAATCAAGTTGTCAGTATATTCATACTTACCAGCTTAAACATGGATATGAACAAATGACTAGAATAAGCTCTGGTTTAAACTGACGGTGTAGAATCAAAGCAGTCTTGTACAATTTGCCTTCCTTTTATAAAGGCATGTGTAAAATTAAAATCATGTAATTTTTTTTATTTAAAAGAAAAACAAAACTCATCTTACAAGTTCTCTATTTAGAACTCATATACTTTTCTTTTTTTTTTTTTAAATGTATGCAATCTGAAATGACATGTTTTATGGTGTTTTAATTGCATTGCTCGTTTTGTATCACGAATGGGACAGCAGTTTAGCTGTCTCATTGACGTGTAAATGTCTGGACATCGACAAATGAATAACATGAAAATATCAGAGGTGTCAAATGTTAAAATCAGATGAGGTAACATGAATGAACAATCTATCCACGGGGTGTTTAATTTCGCTTAAATCTGTTGACTTTCTGTCGTTTGAGCCTTCAGGAGTGCATGGTGGATGAGGACTGCGGGGACCTAAAATACTGTTTGTATGAGATTGAGAACTCAAGGTGCCTTCCCTGCATAGCAACAGATATGGTGAGAGCTTAGACATCATTTTGTTCTATATTTGCTTCAGCTCCATGTGCAATCACAAAGCCTCTGTAACAAAATACAGCTAGTCATAACGGGTGCTGTAATACTGTTAACAGCTGACATTTTACAAGGACTGAAGGGAGAGCATCTGCGAAAGACAGTTATCAAGTACAGATTCCCACCTGAACATAGGACTAGACTCTGTCTGGACCATTCTAACACATTGATATGCTTTTACCTAAGTCACTCCAGTCAATCACTGGCACTTTGTCTAGCGGCAAGTTGGTGCTGTCTGGCTGGAAGATGAATATCCATCAGTCTTTTGTATCCAGGTTTTCTTCTGAACTATTCCTGTATTTTTCTCCCTCAACCTTCCAATCCAAGTTCCTTTTGAAAAGCATCACTCTGCCACCATATTTTGGTGCAGCTCGTTATATTCCTGAAGTGATGTGGGAGAGAATTGTGTAAATGATCTAATAAAAGATGTCATAATGGCTGCCTTGTTTTTTTTTTTGTTTGTTTGTTTTTATAAAGTAGTGAAACAATTACTGAAAAGTGTGCTTCCCTTACAGCCTTGCTCAAAGGATGAGGAGTGCTGCTCAGATCAGATGTGTGTTTGGGGTCAGTGTACAGTGAACGCCACCCAGGGGACGGCGGGGACTATCTGTCAGGGTCAGAGCGACTGCAGGCCAGATCTCTGCTGTGCATTTCAACGAGGTATATAGAATAGGTGCACAAGTCTAAATTTGCATCAGATACCACACAGAGTGTACACTTTGAATGCAAAAATCAGTTTGTTTTTAATCTTTTTTTATTATTATTTTCATTAGATGGATCCATATTTATTGCATTATAGCAATACAATTTGTAATGCTGAGGTTTGAAAAAAACAGTTTTCCTATACAGTGGTATTTTAGTCGGCACACATTCAAAAGTATATAAAACAAATTTGGATAAAGGCACAAAAATCAAGTCAGGTGTGTATTATTCAGTCAATAGTCTACTGAATGGCAGGTTTTCTGCTATTGACTCCATAATTATCAACTCTCTTTATCTTGTGCATAATTGAAAGAACTAAAGTAAGCATTTAAGATACTCTATGATATAGGTGGGCAATTAAAATAAAGCCAGACTGACTTTCTTCTTCTTCCCTTCAGAGTTTTTGTTTCCAGTATGCAGTCCCAAACCTTCAAAGGGAGAGTCCTGCCTGAACCACCCCAACCTTCTTATGGACATGCTGGAATGGGACCAGGAGGGCCCCAGAGATCACTGTCCATGTGTGGCCAACCTACATTGTCAACCCCATGGGTGAGAACAAACACTGAACCGCAAATTTGTTAACAACAAAAGTGACAAAGTTTTACTCCGAACTCTTTCTTTTTGCAGTCGTGGATCCGTGTGTGGAGAGTAGGACTGAAGGTGTAAAGGTTTCCAAAGAGCTCAGTTCAACACAGTGTCCCATCTGGACATCACCTGCATTCTTTATACTATTTATGCTTAACTGCGAGTCTGTATTGCAAGACAAAAAGTAAATAAATGACTTTAATTTAGTTTTGACAGTTTTATGGTTTCTATTTGCTGGATCCCTTAAAGGCAGGAAATCTTGTCTTGGATGTTTTGTTGAATTTCCGATATAAATGCTCAACCAGATTTGATGTTTTACCATGTCAGTGAGCTGCTGCATCTTGGCTTTATGGCTACATACATTATCTTCCTGGAAAAAAAACAACAACCTTACTGCTTGACCTGCTTCCAATTTATTTTTCTTCTTCTTTGGCATGTTCTCTAAGCTGTTTAACCTGAGCTACCCTTTTTGGATAATTTTTTTTTTTCTTCTTTTCTTTTCTTGCTGGTGTCTCCAAACTGTACATCACTAACTTGAGACAATTATTGTAGTTATCTCATGTCTTTTACCTGATATGGAATACCACATGGATGGCTTAAAAGATGAAATAACTTTCTTTAGTTTTATGCCTCTGGACAAAATCTAATTTTTACCAGATTAAATCAAATCACTTAAATCCAACCTCACATGTTTCAGGTGATGACAAAATTACACAATAGATTCCAGATGAAAACACTAAATTTAAGGTGTTTGGTAAAACTAGGTGCACCCTTTTCTGTGTTCTTGAAATTTAAGAAGGGGAAAGAATTTGCCAGAGGTTGCTAATTGAAACACTTAGTTGACACAGCAAAACCTCAAAAGCAGGAGGTCTGGCAGTTTAACGCCCTGGAGTGTGTGGAAGTATTTTAGCATTACTCACCCCCATTGGGCCCATTTTTTTCTTACAACTACTATATTGTGAGAACCCATTGCACCTCAAGGGGCCCAAAAATGCTGCTTTTGCATAGATTAGTGTTAGGACTTATGTATGATTTGAGTTTAGATTATGCTTAGGTCTGTAATGGTTAGGTTTACGGTAAGGGTTGGGCTATATAAACTGAATGGAAGTCAGTGCAAAGTTCTTGTGACTAAAGATGTGTTGACACAGTAAAAAGACATTAGAAATGACCTTGGTGTAAAAAGCTGTCATCTCGAAAGTGTTATGAGCTATTTCCAACAAAGTGAAGTCCCATCATTGAACAGTGGGGGAGGGACATGTAAGATTGCCACCAATCTGCTCAGGAATGCATCTGCGAGCAAATTAACTCGCACTAAAATGCTCAGATGTTTGTGGGGCATCTACTGAGACTCAGTATTCGGGACAGGACAACAGTTCTCAAGAGAGACTGCTTCCTAAGTACAAACTGTCCAGCATAGTGGTGGAAGGGGGGGTACAGCAATAACTTGGTCTTGTTCGGCAGCCACAGGTGAACTTCTCTGTATAAGAATGCCTTCTTGGCTCAAAAGATAGGCAGTCTGCAGAAAAGCTAAAGACTGGCCCAGAATGACTCATGTGAAACAAAATAATTATACAAATGTATAATTGGACTTGCAATTGCAAACAAAGAATAGTGTTTACTTTTTTTCATCCGGTGATTTCTTGATTTTTAAAGTTTCCCAATAATTTAACTCCTTGCATCCCCACCAAAAAAATATGTGGGCTTTTTAAAGAAAAAAAGTCATACAGCGCTAAACTGCTACATCGTTCAATATTGTTTTTCTTTGATTTCTTGCTGATATTCCTTGAGATTAACTGACAAAGCTATAGCAATTTAATATCTCTGAACACTAGAGGGCACTAAACGGCAGAAAGGGAAAGATGACTGGCCGATAATCGCGTGATCATTACGTGGTCAGATACAGATCTCTGTCTAGCAGAAAACAAAAGGCCTTTGTCAGAAGTTTGGATTTGATCTGTTTTAATTCACACTTTCATGTTTGTCTATTTTAGAAAAATCTAAAGATTTTCTTTGAATTTGCCTAACTACAATGGAGCCTTTCTGTGATTAATAAAATATATTTTGAAAAGTAATTGTTTTCAATGCTGCATGGACAGTTTTTTCTTCTTCTTCTTCAGTAACTGTGTTATTGGATACAATATGCATATTTTTCCCAAAGAGGATACATGCCTGTCAGCATAGTAGTGTACACAACACAATAAAAAAAATAAATAAAAGTGAGAATCTGCACTATGGAAGATCCATTAACAACGTTTAACTAAAAAATGCACAAGCACCTACAGGAGAATGTAAAAAGTGCTAGTGTCCGAGCTTTGTAATGACTTCAAAAATTCCATCCCTATCATTCACTTTGAAGACTGGCCTTCATTGCACAGACATTTATAGTACAGGTGTTTATTACTTTAAGCATTAAGATAAGTTCCACAAATACAATCTTTAAAATAAAAAGTCAAAGATTTGTTGCATAAAAGGTCAAACAATACATACAACCTATGTATTTTATTCTATGTAAAAAAAAAAAAAAGGCAAATTCAAACATAACATTTTTTTATTTTGTTTATTAATCAGCCCTCAGTCGAGGTTATTTTACTAACAATGTGTATTTTTTGTGTGTATACTTGTGGCATCCCTCTTTTCTTCACTTTGATCATATGGTCTCAGTTCTTAACTGCGTTTCTAAACGAGAGGGTTTTATCACATCAGGTTGTCCCTAACCGTGTCTCTTGGCGCTTAATTCAGGCAGTGTTATCATTTGGAGGATTACAGGATACGAATGGGCTGGGGGACTTGTTGGAATTTCATCTTAAATCCTACTTTCCAGTGCAACCACCTGTTTAGTTATTTTTGAGATATTTCAAATGAAGGTTTTAGCTGTAACAAAAATCCAACGTGGTTATGTAACTAACTTTTTGTTCACAGCATTTCTGTCCAAGATAGTAAATCAAACTTCATTAGAAGATGCTGAGGTCTTTCTCTGTAGTTTTATTTCGGGGAAACAGATTGTGAATAAAATAAACAGGAGTGAGACATCATCTTTTTCACATCTATGTCGGACACCGCTGCCGGGTGACGTCACGGCGGTTTATTTATGCTGCAAGCTTCCTGCCGAGTCTGGTTACTCTATCTGCCTCTCAGCGGTGCTCGTTGTTACTCCGCCTCTTCGCGGATCACACCACGTTTCCAACCGGAGGAAAGAAGTCGGCTTCCCGTTTTCTCTGGGTACGTACATGTTCTACATGTCGCCGCCATCAGCCGTATAGGGCTTCATCGGGGGCTGAAACACTTGTTACCGGTTGTCAGAGGGCTAAATGCCTCGCGCCGCTACCACCAGAGCGTGTTTTAGGAAGAAGATGCGCCAGGAGGAAAAGAAGGGAGGGGTGGCTAAAATACTACGCGGTGGGAAATACGCAAATATGTGGAGCAATTTGGAGTTTCTTTGATTAGGGTCGACCTCACATTAGCAGAAGTCACAGCTGCGCTGGTTTTAAGCAATATTCTCAATTTTCAGTTGTTTTTTTTCCTCACTCTTACTATTTTTTTCACCGAAATGAGGAAGGTATAATTGGTCCCAGTGTTTCGGTGCTCATTTAATTAGCTTCAGCTCATCGAGTTATCTTCGCCACTCCTGACTTTGGCGTAATATCATTACAAGCTGTTAAAGCGGTAGAAATGGACAACGAGTTTTGGTCGTGATAAGGATGTTGCGTAGCTGTATGTAATGAGAATCACGGGATCCGTTGTTTTCAGTTTGCAGTTTTTGCCTTTTTTTTCCGAATTTATATTCCCCCCCCCCCCACACACACACACACAATTTTAGTAAATTTCTATTTTGTAGTGCGTAAATAAAGTTGTCCTTTTTTACATCGAGAATGATTCCATCATTTACCAAGGTGCTGAAAAGATGTTATTTCTGAAGCACCGACTCTAAAATGCTGTGAGAGGCATGCCAACTAAATTGGCACACATTTGAATGCATCCACGTTCAGTCAAGAATCTGTAGAACCAACTTTTTGGTTGCAATTGCAGGTCTTTTGGGGGGGTACGACTCTACCAGATTGTCACATCTAGAGAACATTTTTTTTGTGCAAAAATATCTTTCTTTTTGTCAAACTTGTTGAGGTATAGCCATCCTCTCAGACTGGCTTTCCTGTCTCCACGGAGGAGAAGTTTCCCCACATGTATGCCAGATAATTCGATTTAGGACTCGCCTGACTGTGGCACACTACTCAGTTATTAGTTAAAACGCACAGAAAAACGCTGCGCCCTTGTCATTCTACTTCAGTTAAGAGCTGCTTTGTGTTTGGTCAGTCACATTAAGTTAAATTCGTTGAAATCAATGGCAACGTGTTGAAAAGGATGAACACTGCGGGACAAGATAAGACGATCAAATTGCTTGAGAAATACAGATTTCCTGATTGGCATCATGAGAGCGATTTGACCTGTAGTACAAGTCTGCTCCAGTCATCTGGAAAGCTGTGCTGTTGTAGCAGGAACCAGGGAGAGTGGGTTGACATTCGTGACTGATATGAAGAATGCTGTTGCACAGGGGACATGCCATTCTCTGTGGTGCTCAATCAATGATCAATTGGCTGTGACTGGGCAGCTTTTGTGTGTGTGTGTGTGTGTGTGTGTGTGTGTGATATCACAAATAACTGAAGTAGATGGATGTGTCATCAGTTGGGAGATTTTCACCTTACGATACCGCTGAGTAAAAATAAGTGTTTCTTCTAAGTAAAGGTAGAACCTATTCCTACTGCTTCTAAAATGTGACGCATTAACCTTAAACTTGTTTCATTTTCATACACGAGCTCAGGCAAATTTGTTTTTCTAAGTTTAGTAGTTTTGAAATGCTCACACGGCAGAATTTTGCATCTTTTTTACTATTTTGAAAATATAATAAGTTGTACATTGGAAGGTTAAATGGCTGAGTTAAAGGCAGCGCAGATCTGCAGCGTAAAATATATTTTATTATTAAACACTCCTCAGCAGCTGCACCTGCAACCAGACGGCGGTGGCAGCCGTGGTTTCTGACGAGCCTTGTCAAACTGGTTCTGTTTGAATGCGGAGACTATTTTAATACAGCTATTACCAACAAAGATCCCGTACGGCACACATCAGCACAATGTGTGACAGTTTTGCTTGAAATCAGCGTTCCGTTTTACTCCATAGAGCTGGAGAAAAGTCCGGTTTGTGTGTCAGTTTCTTTGGCGTCTCATTAAAAAGCACTGTGAACTTTAGGTTCAGTATTAAGAATAATTTTAAGCACTTCTGGCACGTTTAAAAACTTTGGTCCATCTTTTTTTGCACCTGTAACTGGCCTAGCTGTCACTTCTCTGTTTTTCAAAGCAGAACATTCCCTGTTTTAAAATGGCACATTGAGATTTTCTGCATTTATTTGTCAAATTAAAACAATCATTCAGTATTTTTATTTTTTTTCTTTGTAGTGGTGGAATCACTCCCCTGAGACTACTTGTGGAACCTCTCATCTATTTACAAACTCTTTATTCCACTGGTGCCCAATTTAGGCATTATACCACATCACATCAATTATTTATCCTTAAAGCATCAGGGATCAACTTGCTGCCTGACTGTCTGACTGTAAGCTACTGTAGCTCTTTCACAGACACTTGATCAAAGGCCACAGAAGCTTCTGGCTGGGTCCTGGGCTGGCCTACGATTACAGATTACAGCTTTGTTTGCTAAAATCGGTCATGCAATAAAGCATACATATGTTTGTCAATTTAATCTTACAAACACTATATGCACAACCTGGTGTTTGCAGAGAGGCGTGCAGAGATTCTCTGACGATGAGATCTCTGTTTAAACAGGTTGACGCGGTTTCTTCTGTCAATGCCGTTACAGTTAAAATTCATGAAGATTACAAGGAAGCATTTGCAGAAGGGTTTGGTTAGGAACTTGGCCCCCCCCTCTCATCTTTCTTCCTCATTGTTTTAGAGATAATTTTACATGTGCCAAGTATCCTTAACCTTAAAGAGAAACAGCAGTTTTTAGCGAGAGTGTTTGAAATCGCACCTAATTTATGACTTTTAAACTGATCAATCACTGTTTTCTGTACAGTTAAAATTTTTGAGTGCTGAAAACAGCTTTAGCTGTAACCGTGAGTTACATTGTCACTCTCAATGTGACTCACATTGAGAGTGAGCGTTACAACTGCACAGTGTATCAAGTACCAATAGTCTTTGCCAAAGATGCATTACATCTTGTTAGTTTATTACAGATGAGGTCAAACCCAAAGTGGAATGTTTGACAAAAAAAACCCCCAAACTACTCATAGTATACTAATAATGCACAAATGCTGTATTTTTATGGCTCTGATTTGCAAAGATCTTGTGATATGGGAGGGAATGTTTTCCAGAAGGCATATTCAATCCCAGTAATAGCTGAGAAGGAGCTATCATAGTGGAGAAAATCCAGAAAATCTTATTTATCTGCTACAAATGGTCTTTAACAGACTTGAACTAGATTTTGTTTAATAGTTTAGAAAAACGACTGTGTCCTCCTCAGTTCTCTGACTTACTACACTAGGAAATGAAAGCCTTCATGTCCTCCCACATTCTCTCCATTTTCCATTGACATCCGTGTCAATGGAAAATGTGTCGCCGATTTCAGATGGTCATAAAGATCCTGAATGTTTGATGAAAGCTGTTTGTTCCATTATCTTTAAATAATCTATACATGAATGTTCATAATCATCCAACAAATGGTGCAGGCAGAACATTCCTAGCTTTCGTTGATCAAACTATAAAGTTAACATTAAACCTGACTTGAGGATGCAGAACTTTTCTAGCGTCGCATACAACTTGCTTTGTTAAAATATGCCATCTTTTGTTAATGGAGAATGGGGTTGCATGGTGGGGCAGAAGTTCTTCTCTCCAGTTCCGTCGTGTTCACTAATGTGAAAATATTGTCGACTAAGCAAACAGGTTGAACACGACGGAGAGCATCGAAGGCAGGAAAACTAGTGTTACTTTCTTCCACTGCCTATTAATAGATAATACTATGGTGTGTCACTTCCTCTCATACAGCTGCATATTTATATCTTTGTTTGTGAAACTTTAAAACATGATTTTTATTTGCCCAATTTTGCCCGTTATTCCAGGTCTTGTCTGTATGTTTTAGACGGCGGTGTGGATTATACAAACTGTCCAAATAACTATCAGAGTGATGAGTGCAGCAGGAAAAAAAAAGAAATGCAAAGCAAAAGCTGAAAAGCATGTCTTAAAGAATAAAAAATGATGGATATCATTAAAATGATCCAAACGTTTAAAAATTTGAGCTTCAAGGTTAAAAAGATGTTTTCCAATGAGTTTTGTTTATAAAATTTCAATTAAAAACCTCATTGTGTGAATGGTAGCATAGTCTTAAAGAATCTGCTATAAAATGCTGAAATACATTTATACACTTATATCAGTGGTAGTATCATGCTGTGGGACTTTTTTTTTTCCACCGGTGAGTTGCATAAACTGGGTGGAATACAGTGACAAAGGACTGACTTCAAATTTTATATTTTCCCCAAATCTCCAGAATTATCCTAAAAAAACGGCAGGGATTACAATAAAAACTCGTCTTATACAGTTGAATTATGCACCTAATTGGATCAGACTACTCGCCTTTTAGTTTATTCTCGCCAGTTTAGCAGCCAAACTGCAGCTTTTCACAAACCACAAAGATGAGCCGAGCTCTCTCGCACAGGCTGACTTCCAACGACAAGTCGAGTTTGTTTGCATCAAGTAGGACCAACAAAGAATGTCAATTTTACTTCACAAACATGTCACCCAACTATTAACCCATCAGTTGATGCTGAAAACACTGGATTTCCTGCTTGTCTGTTCTGCATTGCCTTGCTTTCCAAACTCAATCAGCAATCCCTGCGCTCTGGAATTTTCCTTATTTTATGAGAAGGGGACGAGTGATGCGTTCAGCAGCACTTAGAGCGACGGAGCTTTCAGGAAATTGGATGCAGACGGGCAGAGGTTGCTATGGAAATTTAAACTATAAAAGTGACATGCCGTTTTATAACATGGCACAGGAAATGTATTCAGCATGTCGCCTCACCGACGGAGGGCCGGGTGACTACTTTTGAGCCTTTCTACACACTTTTTAAAAAAAAAAATGATTATTTACTTAATTACACTGCAAGAATAACTTGTGGCAACATGGTGGTGTTTGCTGAAAGGCTTGCTGCACCATAAATAAAACCAAGGAAACATTTAATGCTAAAAGTAAGGCTCTAAGGTCAAACTGTTTTAAGTGAAAACATTTCTAATATTGGCCCAACATCTGCTGTTTTTTTTTTTTTTTTCATTTTTGTTATTTTGCCAAACAAAAACTATCCGTTGTGATGCGGGCCTGCTGTCTAGCTTGTTTCGACTGAGCGTTGTGTATTCAGCTTGGCTGCGGTCGCAGCGGCGCTCTGACAGGCGCTCAGCTGGAGCGAGCCGCTTGGCACTCGATGCGACGCTGCAAACGATTCATCCCCGGCTTTCGACTGTGCTGGGATCCACAGAGCTGTTTCTCGCTTCGTTTCCGCAAGAGTCACCAAGCCTACGCAGCCCGTAGTAGAGCTGTTGTCATAGCAGCATGAAATACTCCATGAATGTCCCCTCTTTCACTAATAATTAATGTTTTGTTGGGCAATTATAATCCACTGTTGTTCAGGAGCAGAAGCGGTGGATACAGAGCGATGGAGGAATCTTGCTCAAAATTTATCTAGTTTCAAAACTGTTTCCTGTGTAATTAATAATTTCAAATCGACTCTGGAAGGTTGCATCAGTTGCCCTAGCTTTTTGAAGATACAGTAGGAATAGGGGGTGGGGGGATTGCTGATGGGATTTTGGCATGCCTTGTAGTGATGCTTTACATATTCTGGTGGATTTTTATGGTTGGTTAGCAGACAAAATGTCCTATTCAAAATGTACTTAACTGTTTAAAGGAAACTGTCTAACTTCAGTCTGAGTAAAGATTAGTATTTGTAGCTCTTATTTAGGAGGTTTTTAGTATAGAAAATGTTTACAACTGTTACAGTAAAAGAAAAATTGGACAAGATGAGAACTTTGACACCTTCTCAACTGAGATTATGATGTATTAACGTTGCACTACAGACGTGACATCAGACCTTTTTCTTAGAACCACCAGTAAAGTCTTTATTATTTTAAACTGTAAATAAATACATTAAGTGTTTTCATGTGGTGTGGTGGAAAAAGAGTGTTCTCCTGCTTCATGAATCAAGCGCTCTAAATAAATATAATTCTCAAAAACGAATGTGATACCGTAGTGCTAACCGTTTAACTATAACCACTGGAGCAAAAAAAAAAAAAACAGTCTCATGTCAAAGTCACTTATCAGGCACAATTTGCTTAGTTTTATCTCCCACTGCTCTGCAGGCTGTCATGCTTGATGTATACAAGACAAACGCTCATAGTGCTTTAAAAATGATGGATGGTAGATAAAAGTGAAAAGATTTGGCATTCAAAAGGGAATTAAATGCGGAAATTCAGTCCTGCGTCAAATGGAGAAGTCGACGCACTCATTTCAGAACAGAGTAGCACACTTGTGTTGGCGAGAACTGTGACAAGAGAGCTTGAACTGCGAAGAGGAAGCTATTATAACCCAGCCTCCTTCAAATGAGTGTGGTGGTGGGAAGATGTTCTCCTCTTTTAGTTTTTTCTTAAGTTTAATGTGTTGCATTTAGGACTCCAGATTTCCCTTAAAAGTGCATTTAAAGTCCAAATTTTCCCAAAATTGTTGAAGGTACTTTGCTTTTCAATAATCTCAAGGCTGCAGTTTTAGCCTTTGTTACATTATCTATTTTTACCACCTCTTTTTTTTTCCCCCTTCCATTTAACTACTTGAATTAAATGACTAAGTCAATGCTTTGACGATCTTCCATTTTAAGATGCATGTGCATTCTTGAATTTAAACGGACTAGTAAATCGTTTCAAGCACATGAAAATTTTCCATGTAGAATATTTTACATAGAAAAACTTTTACATTTATTTTTGGCCATGCTTTGATATTAGATTTGGTGAGTTTGTGCTAATTTAAAAAAAAAAAAAAATTCTCTGCAAAGTAGTTGAAAAATTCATTCCAGGCGGCGTCAGATTGGAGTTCAAGAGATGCAGTCACAGGAGGGTTTGGGAGCCAGTCATCTGTTGCAAATAAACCTTGAGCGTTGTTGATGTTTTTGTTATGATTTCCTCAAAGAACTTTTCCCTTGCACGTTTTAGTGTGGCGCGATAGCTTTGCAGTCTTTGTAGATTTCTTAATAGACATGGAGTTGCGTTTCCACGAAGACTATCTAATAAAAAGGCCAGTAGAACCTAAAAATAAACAGTTTTTAGATGAAGTAAAATTTCAGAGCCAGACTGGAGACGTGTTTCTTTCTGGAAGCCAGGACTACATGAATCCGTGTGGTCGTACTTTGGTTTCGAAGGTTTGCTTTACCTTTTGTTTGAACGCATGCTGTGGCACACTTCAGTCCCACCAATTTGCACAAGGCAGTCTCCTCAGTAAATGATTAGCCGTCTTATCTCCAGAATGGCCTGCAGTTGTACATATGAAGTGGTTGTTTTTTAAATCCAATGTAATCCCACTGATAAGCCTTTTCATATTTACAGTTAATGTCAGAGCGGGCTCCGGGCTCGACTGCCAGTGTTCAGCTGCTGTGATAAGCTTTATGATAAACTTTTTTTTTTTTTTTTTTTTAAGTTTTGATGAAACTGTAGTCCATCCATCCATCCATTCATCCATCCATTCATTTTCATTACAGCCTTGTCTCTAGTGGGGTCGGGTGGGGTGCTGGTGCCTATCTCCAGCCACGTTCCGGGTGAGAGGCGGGTTACACCCTGGACAGGTCACCAGTCTGTCGCAGGGCAACACAGAGACAAACAGGAC